>PVKP010034550.1:0-24118 GCA_004027715.1 Plecturocebus donacophilus
AAAAAAAAAAAAAAAAAAAAAATATCTGTATATGCTTCACTCTTGTCAAGAGACAAGAGTTTCCTCCTCTTGCCCAGGCTGGAGTGCAATGGCATAATCTCCACTCACTGCAACCTACGCCACTCAGGTTCAAGTGATTCTCCTGCCTCAGCCTCCCAAATAGCTGGGATTACAGGTGCATGCCACCACACATGGCTAATTTTGTATTTTTAGTAGAGACGGGGTTTCACTATGTTGGGCAGGCCGGTCTCCCAACTCCTGACCTCAGGTTATCCACCGGCCTCAGCCTCCCAAAGCGCTGGGATTAGACGCGTAAGCCACCTCACCCAGCCGCTTCACATTTTCAATTCAGCATACCAACTAATTAGAACTTAGCACTTGGTACTGACTGTGATTTGTCTTTCAGGAAATGGAGACTGAGGTTTTTTCCACATATCTAAATTTCAACACTACTAACTAGGATATCAACAACTGTTACATTGCAACACAATGTTTAAGTAAGGCTGTTAATTTTTACTTGGCTTTATTTTAGGCTTACAATTAAATATTTTTGTTCTGTTTTGTTTTTTTGAGATGGAGTTTCGCCCCATAGCCCAGTCTGGAGTGCAATGGCGCCATTTTGGCTCACTGCAACCTTCGCCTCCTGAGTTCAAACAATTCTCCTGCCTCAGCGTCCTGAGTAGCTGGGACTGCAGGCACCTGCCACCATGCCCAGCTAATTTTTTGTATTTTTAGTAGTAGAGACAGGGTCTCACCATGTTGACCAGGCTGGTCTCAAACTCCTGACCTCGTGATCCACCCACCTCGGCCTCCAAAGTGCTGGGATTACAGGCATGAGCCACCAAGCTGGGCCACAATTAAGTCTTAAAAGAGCTTTGAGGCTTTTTTCAAAAAATGTTAATCTACTACTCTGACAACTTCAATATATGATATAAAACAAAACTTGGATAAATACCCTTTCCGTAGCGACAGTGGATTCTTGTTTAAATTTTTGAAGGGTACCCATCAACAAGCCAAATATTCGCCGGTTCCTAAAGAGCAGAATAAAAAAATTTAACGTCAACACAATCCATTTCATTTAAACCCATCATTTTCCAAGAAATACTACAGGGCACTTGAACAATCCCTTAATTTTTCTTATAACGACATTATTCCACAGTAGTTTTTTCCCCCAGAGGGATACCTTTGCTTTCCCTTTTCATCCATATTTTGATCCTGGATAAGGTCTCTACGTGTGCGCTCTTTGGAGGTAGCTACAACTGAAGACTGCAATGCTGGCTGCAGAAAAAGAAAATCTCAGTAATTTAACTAGAATATGGGCGGTATGCTTTTAAAAGCAGTAAAGTGAAAGTACCACATTCATTTAAGTCCTTCCAATCTCAATACCTTTTTAATATCATCATCCTCTGGGTCACTTTCCTGGCGTGATTCTCTTCTGGTCCGACGCTCCCCGCCCAGCCTGTTATAGAAAAAATTAATTTTTTTGAGACAGGATTTCACTATAATAGCACCCAAGGTGAAGTGCAGTGCGCCATCATGGCTCACTGTGGCCTTGACCTCCTGGGGTCAGGTGATCCTCTCGCCTCAGCCTCCCAAGTAGTTGGGACTATACAGGCAGGAGCCAGCATGCATGGCCAAAGTTTCTGTACTTATTGTAGGGATGGGATTTCACCATGTGCCCAGGTCGATCTTGAACTCCTCGGCTCAAGCAATCTGCCAGCTTTGGCCTCCCTAAGTGCTGGGCTTATAGACATGAGCCACTGTGCCTGGCCAAAAATTAAATGACCACTGAAATATTTATGTTAACTGCCCACCAAGGGCTAATCTCCTCTATTTCTAGGACTTGTTTCCAGAAGCTCTGTTCTATTGAGTTTCCATCCCATTTTATTCTTTCATCCAGCAGAGAAAGGATAAAATATGTAAACTAAGCCCAAAACAACTTTGCTCTCCTGTCTTTTCTAACTATTTCAAGCCGGTTAAACGTTTCAAGTACAAGTCAGAAAAAATGGTACTAATTGACAATCTTTCCAGTTTTACTCTTCACATGACCTTTATTTTGATAAAACTTGGATTATCATGAGTGCAGAACTGTGTTTTGAGGAATACTGGTTGTCTCAGTTCAGGCAAATACCAAGAGAACTTGGGGGGAAAGTGGTATACTACTCAATTCTAATACTGCTCAAACAACAATATTATTAGCAAATATTTATATCTGTGTGCTACCTCAGAAACTAAAGAGCCCTTCAGTAATCTTTTTTTAAAACCTACCTACTGACTGCCCCTTCAAGGTCTCTCTGTTTGGCTGGGGGTCCTCCTCCACTATCTGAGAATCCACGCCTGAAATTAAAAATGTTCAAAATAAAGCACTTGAAATACAAGATAAATGGTATTTCCATTTGACAAGAGAATATGGTATGGCTGAACTTTTAAAAATCTTTCCAACTAACAATGGGCATTCATTCCAAAATGTTTTTATAGTGTTACTTTAAACTGTAAGAATTAAGTTCACACAAAACTGGTACACTTAATATATTCTTCAACTTCTAGTTTTTCAGAGTAACTATATTTATTTACACAGAAAACTAATCTGTCACAAGCATTAAACAAAACAAAGACAAACACTGGGTCACTGACTTTATCACAAGTTTTGTCCAAAGCAGTATCTTTAGTATAAAAAGTACCAGTAATTTCAGCATGAGTAGAGACCAAGGGAAATTTTACCTCAGTAATAAACTACCACGTCCTCTACCTCCACCAGGACCAGAAAGGGCCAGCAATCTGGCTTGGATGGGCCTGTAAGAGATTTACAAATCAGTACAAGATCCTATGCAGACACATCTGGTTGCACCACATACTTTCAGAGATGTGGATCATAAGGGAAAAAATCACAAAAGTTCCAAAAAGATAGTTTCAAATAAATCCAAGTGTCTGAAACAGGACAAGAAGTACTATTTCATTTAACTTCCTCGTTTCTCCAGGACCAGTATCACAGAAATTATATTGACTTCGATGCCCCCACACATTAACAAGCCTGGATCAGGCTCCCATCCCGCCATCCCCGAAGAAGCTGCACGTGGGCATGAGGCAGGGGTGAGAGGGCAGGTCGCGTCCTGGCAGGGTCTCGGGGCCAGCCCTGGGCCTGGTGTCCGCCGGAGCGGTAAGGGGCTTTGTGCTGCAGTTCCGGGCCTGCAAGGCCGAGGGCGGGAATCAGCAGTCCGAGTCTTCTCACAGGCAGAGAAAACATGCATCCAGGCCTCGCTCTCCTTCCTCAGGGACCGGAGACCAGGACTCTAACGTGGGGCCTGGGGCCTCTCCACCTCAGCGAGTCCCATGTTCTACCGCCGCCCAGCGAACAGGCCTCGAGGTTCCAACCTTCTGAAGACTGGCCGCCTTCCCCACCCCCAATTCACCCCGACCTGAGGGCTGCCTCTTCGAGTCCGAGTTCTCGTTAGGCTCTTACCTCACGTCATTCGGATCCCGCCCGGTGAGCTTGCGAATATTCTCATCCACGTTTTTAAGGCTCTCTTTGGCCTTTTCTAGCTGTTCCTGCAAAGTTCTCACTGCGACCGCCATCTTCTCCCTGCAGCAGACTTGCGACTGCTCTACAGGCCGCGCTGGGCTATGCCGCGCCGCCGAGACGAGAAAGGACTGACAGCCCGGAACAGCCAATGACGATGAGCGTTGTTTTCCGGCCTCAACCACTCAGCGACCCAAAAGGGGAGAACCGGCAGCCTTTGTGACTCTGGGCCAATGAAAAGTCGGCTAGGCAGTAATCTCCCTCCCCAGTTAACTGCCGATGCCTGAATCTCGCTGCTAGCGCAGAGCCGGGGCGGGTTTGACAATCCCTGAGTTCTCGGAGACTTGGGCTCGCGAGCCTGCAGTGCTGGCAAGGAGATCGCGGAGTTTTCCAGGCATTTTAACCTATGATGTAATGTGCCTTCCTTCTTTTTAACCTAATCACACCATGGGCGGACTTAGCCAAGCCTCCTTTTCCTCCTTCCCCTCACCTTGGTTAATGATTTAATTAGGAAAGGGCGCGGCCATTCTGTTGGTGCGCATGCTCAGAGTGGGGGTGGGCGCCTGCTTTCCTCGGTTAGATTTTTTTTTTTTGAGACGGAATCTTGCTCAGTCGCCTAGACTGGAGTGCAATGGCGCTGTCTCGGCTCACTGCAACTTGCGCCTCCCAGGTTCAAGTGATTCTCCTGCCTCAGCCTCCCAAGTAGCTGGGATTACAGGCATTCGCCACCACGTCCGGCTAATTTTGTATTTTTAGTAGAGACGGGTTTTCTCCCTGTTAAGTCAAACTGGTCTCGAATTCCCGACCTCAGGTGATCCTCGCCCGCCTTGACCTTCCGAAGTGCTGAGATTACAGACGTGAGCCACCACGCCGGCCTGATTAGGTTAAATTGAGCAGAGGGAAGACAAAAAAACTAGGAAAAATATTAATCATAATGGCTAACATTTGTTAGGAGTTGGTTTTGTTTCAGACCCTCTGTGAAACCTTCTACATGCCTTATTCCTGACAAACTAAAAGTGAGACTAAAATGCCTGTTATTACTGATAAGGAAATTGAGACGGGATAACGTAACTGTCTCTGGGTCACGCCAGTTGAGAATTAGTCTCTGATTAGACCCTGAGCATCTGAAAAGAAAGCAATGGCGAGACAGGCAGTCATGGTTGAGTTAGCCTCTTCATCTGGCCTAGAGCTGGTTAAGACCAGGCCTAAGGGAGCGGCCCTGTTGTTAGTGGGGTCTGTGTGTGTTCTGCCCTACCTGCACTGCCAATGTGGGAACTGGTTTGGTTCTATAAATATATATACAAACTGAAGCTCAGGAAACATTTTTTCACAGCCCGGGCACAGTGGCTCATGCCCGTAATCCCAGCACGTTGGGAGGCTGAGACAGGTGGAACACTTAGGCCAGGAGTTGGAGACCAGCCTGGCCAACATGGTGAAACCCCCACCTTTACTAAACACACAAAAAGTACCCAGTAGTGGTGGTGCATGCCTGTAATCCGAGCTCCTCGGGAGGCTGAGGCAGGAGAATCGCTTGAGCCCGGGGTGCAGACGTTGCAGTGAGCCGAGATTGCACCACTGCACTCCAGCCTGTGTGACAGAGTGAGACTCTGTCCCAAACAAACAAAAAAACATTCTTCCACAGAAACAATGCTATAAATAATCTCAGCTAGGTATCTATCTTTCTTGTACAAGGCATTAGTGGGCCCAGTGTATTGATTAACTCAAGCTACCTCTTTACTTCAGCCACCTTTTATCACTTCCATTGTGCATCAGTAGTAAGCTAGGCTTTGAAAATAAAGCCTAGGACAAGATGGTTGTGCTTCCTGCTTCTGTGGAGTTGTAGGCTTCCAAAGGAGCAATGGTCATTCATTAGTTCAATAAAAACTTATTGAGTGCCCACCATGTGTCAGGTGCCATTCTAGGCACTTGGATGTATCAGTGTACAATAAAGATCTCTGAGCAGGTGCAGTGGATTGTGCTTGTAATCCCAGATACATGGGAGACTGAGGTGGGAGGATCGATAGAGCCAGGAGTTAAGACCAGTCTGGGCAACATAGCAAGAATCCTGTCTCTAAAAATAAAAACTTAAAAATTGTACTGGGAAGGCTGAGGTGAAATGATTGTTTGAGCCCAGGAGTATGAGGCTGCAGTGAGCTCTGATCGCACCACTACACTCCAGCCTAGGTTACAGAGCGAGACCCATCTCTAAAAAGTAAGTTATCTCTGAAAAAGCTTTATGGGAGGAATTGTGGATACAGATTATAAACACAAGTAAATTTGCTGGACACGGTGGCTCATGCCTATAATCCCAGCACTTTGGGAGGCCAAGGCAGGTGGATCACCTGAGGTCAGGAGTTCAAGACCAGCCTGGCCAAAATGACAAAACCCTGTTTCTAATAAAAATGCAAAAATTAGCTGGGCATGGTGATGCATGCCTGTAATCTCAGCTACTTGGGAGGCTGGGGCAGGAGAATCGCTTGAACCAGGGAGGCAGAGGTTTCAGTGAGTGGAAATCGTGCCACTGAACTCTAGCCTGGGCAACAGAGTGACACTGTGTCTCAATAAATAAATAAATTGTATGGCATGTTAGCAGGAAGTGCTGTAGAAGAAAAAAATGTAGAAATGAATAACAGGGATGAGAATTGACAATTATTTAATTCTGATTGTGAGCATACTTAGCCTCATTGATCTTATTACAGCTCTGTGTATAACCTTAGGCAGTACCTGAGGCATGAGAGTGTGATAATAGTAGACCCTATTCAGCAAGTGTAAGAATGTTTCCATGTGTAGTTGGCCCGGTAATCCCAGTATTTTGGGAGGCCAAGGCAGGCAGATCACTTGAGGTTGGTAGTTTGAGGCCAGTCTGGATATGATGAAACATGGTCTCTACTAAAAATACAAAATTAGTCCTGTGTGGTGGCAAGCATCTGTAGTCTCAGCTCCTCAGGAGGCTGAGGCAGAATTGCTTGAGCTGGGGAGGTGAAGTTTGCAGGCAATGAGCCAAGATTATGCCATTGCACTCCAGCCTGGGCAACAGAATGAGACTCTGTCTCAAACAAAACACACGCACACACACAGTCTATTCCTGCTTCTGTAGGATCTATTCCTAGGAGTCTTGGCAATTTAACAGTCTGCTTTATGGAGAAGGAGCAGTAGGATGCTGTGTTCAATATTTAGTAGGTCCTCATTAGTTTCCTTTCTATCAAAAAACAGACTTAAAAAACCTCATGTTATTGTGGTTGGAGAAGTCAACCTTGATAAATTGGCCAACTACTTTCTTTTTGACTTGTGTGGTGGACTTGGGCTCCTTTTTCTTGATGGTAGTGATGAGGGCGAGAATGTCATCTAGACATAAAGGACCTGATTTCACATAAGAGAAAATTTAGTGCTGGAAAAATTAAGATTATCATGGCAAAATACTCTTCAAAATTACACTATTTAGTTTTCTCAAAGGCTTAAGTGGAACTTTTATGCTGGATTTATGTGATGAATGGAATAAACTGATCCAAACATTAGAAGGGACGTGTTGGCCGGGCATGGTGGCCCACACCCGTAATGTGTGAGCACTTTGGGAGGCCGAGGCAGGCAGATCACCTGAGGGTGGGATCACCTGAGATCACCTGGAGTGCCACTGTACTCCAGGCTGGACAACATGGAGAAACCCCATCTCTAGTAAAAAATACAAAATTAGCTGGGCGTGGTGGCAGATGCCTATAATCCCAGCTACTCAGGAGGCTGAGACAGGAGACTTGCTTGAACCCAGGAGGTGGAGGTTACGGTGAGCCAAGATCACGCCATTGTACTCCAGCCTGGGCGAGGGGGCAAAACTCCATCTCAAAAAAAAAAAAAGAAAAGAAGGGACATGTTAAAAAAAATAAAAACTACCACAATTACAATTTTGGAACATGATCTTAAATTCCTGTGAAAGGGCATGAAGAGGTTTTTTAGTTTGTTTTGTTTTTTGAGACCAAGTCTTGGTCTGTTGCCCAGGATGGCGTGCAGTGGCATGATCTCAGCTCATTGCAATCTCTGCCTCCCAGGTTCAAGCGATTCTCCTGCCTCAGCCTCTCAAATTGCTGAGATTACAGTTGTGCATTACCACATCTGGCTAATTTTTGTATTTTTAGTATAGACAAGGTTTCACCTTGTTGGTCAGGCTGGTCTCCTGACCTCGTGATCTGCCTGCCCTGGCCTCCCAAAGTTCTGGGATTACAGGTGTGAGCCACCACACCCGGCCTGGGCATGAAGAGTTGAGAAGTTATTGTTAACAATTTGAGAAAACCCAACATGTTAATTTAGGGAAGACAACGGAGACGTTTGGGGAAAAAAATTTTGTTTTGTGAATTACCAAGGAAAGAACTAATCACAGGCTAAGCAATATGCTTAAGGTTGAATTTGCCAAATTAAGATGTACATACTATGATGTAGCATGTGTCTTTATTTGCACATGCAGTGAGATAATTCCTACAGTTGTCTCACACTGCTCTAGGTTATTAGGAACGCCATCCTGTAGTGACTTCACTTTTCTGAATTCTGTAACACTTTTTCATTCAGCTAATCTTTTGATTAGTCTTTATTTTCCGGATCAAGTGTATCTTGTTTTTCGTTTGCTCCACTTCCCTTGTCCCTTGCACCCCACTAACAGGAAAATTCCTGGTGGTCAAAATGGTTCTAATTCTTTTTGTATACTCGGGCTTAATTCAATAGGAATTGGCATAACTTCTCAATATTTAAAAAATTTACACTCAACTTTTCATATTGAAGATCATGGCAGGAAATGGATGCTTTTGATGCCAATCGAAATTCTTGTGAATTTTTCTAACTTCTATTGCTAATTAACACGGAGGTGGTGGGCTCTTATTTATTTATATATTTATTTACTTATTTTGAGTTGGAGTTTTGCTCTTGTGGCTCAGGCTAGACTACAATGGCATGATCTCGGCTCACCGCAACCTCCTCTTCCCAGGTTCAAGAGATTCTCCTGCCTCGGCCGTCCGAGTAGTTGGAATTACAGGTATGCACCACCACGCCTGGCTAATCTTATATTTTTAGTAGAGACAGGATTTACTTCATGTTGGTAGGCAGGTCTCGAACTCCCGACTGCAGGTAATCCCTGCCCGCCTCGGCCTCCCAAAGTGCTAGGATTACCGCGCCCGGCCCGGGGCAGGAGCTCTTTATGTATTATTTTATTTTGCTCTCCCCCCGACATCGTGGTGTGAGGGGACCCTTCCTTGTATCTGGGCGGGGGCCGCTGTCTACGGGCTTGGGAAAGAGGAGCTCAGTGATCATAGAGCTGGCGGAATGCCGGGATAGAGGGGACCGGAAGTTGTTTCTTTCCCTCCCTCCGGCCCCCCTCCACCCCATCTCCGCGGGCTCGCTTTGGTTCCAGCTCCTGTCAGACTGTTCGTCGTTCGCCCTTAGGACTTGGTATTCACGGAGTGTGGGCTCTCTCCAGTACCAGACTCACTTCAGTACCAGCCTTTGGGAAGCCGTGTGAATACCCCGGTCTCTTAGCCACAAGGGACAGACGGCGGCCTGACGGAGCCGGGGCGCTGGCCAAGTCGCTCAGGCGCTAGCCGGACTCCCCAGACCAGCTCAAACGAGAGCCCAAACTTGGAGCTTGGAAGAATTAGCAGGAAATGGCGGATGAGGCGTTGTTTTTGCTTCTCCATAACGAGATGGTATCTGGAGTGTACAAGTCCGCGGAGCAGGGGGAGGTGGTGAGTGCTGCCACACGACCTTGAGGTCCTTTTGCGGTGACACACCTTGTTTCCCCTCAGTGCTTTTTCCATCAACCCCTGTCCCATCGCCACCCGATGCCTCCCGAGGTGTAGACAAAGTGGTCCACCTCCAGGTATCCTAAATCCTAGAACCTGTCAATTGTCTCCTTTGATCTGTCATCTTTCATCCTTTTCTCTTTCGTATCTTCTGCTATTTGATTCCTTTTTGTGCAGTTGAGCCATGCACTGGCCAGAGCTATCCCAGCCTAAGAAGCCTGTCCCTCCTTCCCCTTTCCTAATGCTTAGTACAACTCCACACAACTTGAGGACTGAAGCCTAATGAAGGTTGAGTTTGCAAAGGAAAGTTTGTAGGCATTAGGATAATTAGGAAACATTATTTAAATTAATTATTTCAGAAAATATTTAGTGCCTATATCAGAGCTAGTTCTCGCTGCTAGGGATGTAGTAGTGAATGAAACAATGGCCCATTCTTGTAGAGTTGTAGAGATTACCTTTTTTTTTTTTTTTTTTTTTTTTTTTTTAACTTAACCTGAAATGTGATAGTATGTAGCGGTTAATTCTAATATGTGGGAGTCCTTATTCAATCACTGATTGTCGGCCTGACACTACTGACACTGCTAGATAAATAAAATCCCTGCCTCAGTCTTTAGGGAATAGGGATTTAATGAATAATTAAAATTTAAGTATTGGTTGGTAGAATCATGTAGTTGTAACGGATTTTAGAAATATTCCAAAGTCATGCTCAAGTCAGGAGCCCTTTCTTTGATATAACTGATAAAAAAATGAGTGGAGAATGGGGATAGGAAATGTATCCTAGACAAAGATAAAGACATAGAGGTATGAAAGAGTGGTGGACTTAAATACACTTAAGCATTTCATTGTGACTAGATTGAATGGAGGGAGAGTGAGAATTGAGAGTTTAAGTCAGAAAGAACTTTATATGATTAAAGAGTTCGGATCTTTTCAAGGGAAGTTGTTTTTTTGTTTGTTTGTTTTTGAGACGGGGTTTCACTCTTGTTGCCCAAGTTGGAGTGCAATGGCGCGATCTTGGCTCCCTCAACCTCCTCCTCCCGGGTTCAAGCGATTCTCATGCCTCAGCCTCCCCAGTAGCTGGAATTACAGGCATTTTCCATTAGGTCTGGCTAATTTTGTATTTTTAGTAGAGACGGGGTTTCTTCCTTTTGGTCAAACTGGTCTTCAATTCCTGACCTCAGATGATCCTCGCCCACCTTGGCCTCCGAAAATGTTGGGATTACAGGCTTGAGCCACCACACCCTGCAAGGGAAGATTTTTAAGGAAGGGAACAATGTGGACCATTTGCATTTTAGAAAGTAATCCAGCATTTGGACTAGAGATGGAACATCCTTCTAGGGGGAAAATCCTTTATTACAGGAGTCACGGCTGGAAATGATGATGACCCAAATTAAGAAAAACATAGTGTGAAAAGGAAATAACAGATTTGAGAGGTAGAAGGTGGAATTCCATACGCCTTGTTTAAGGATGGGAGGGGTTGAAAATATATCATCAGGTTTTTTGCTTGAGCAGCTGGGTTGGATGGTGGTGCTATTAATCAGAAAAGGGAATAAAGGAGAAGAAAAAAATGAGGAGGTAAAATGAGTTATTTCAGGGCAGGTTGAAGTTTCGAGGTACCTGCAGGACATCCAAGAAAAGGTACTGCCAATTTGCACAAGAAGGATAGGCAGGATACATTTGAAGATTTCATTAGAAAGATATGTTTGGAAGAGTATTGGAAATGAAGCAATTTCGATTCTTATTCAAATGACCCATCTATAATAGAGATTTTTTTCAAGTTACAAACTTATGACTTTGCTATTGACATCAGTGTTTACTGTTTGTGCAAAACCAGCCTTCTTTTTCCCCAAAGACCAGTTAATAACACCCCTTTTACTTTTTTATCATAACCCCTGGGACCCCCCCCAACCACTTGTGTATTCAGTTCTCTTCATTCTCCCATCCCTTCTTACCTTTCCTCTTCTCTGTTTCTTTTTTTCTTTCCTTTTTTTTTAAATGAGATGGGAGTTTTGCTCCTGTCGCCCAGGCTGTAGTGCAGTGATATGGTCTTAGCTCACTGGAACCTCCACCTCTGGGGTTCAAGCAATTCTCCTGCCTCAGCCTCCTGAGTAGCTGGAATTACAGGTGCCGGCAAACATGCCTGACTAATTTTTTTGTATTTTTAGTAGAGACAGAGTTTCACCATGTTGAGTAGGCTGGTCTTGAACTTCTGACATCAGGTCATCTGCCTGCCTCAGCCTCCCAAAGTGCTGGGATTACAGGCGTAAGCCACTACACCTGGCCCTCTTCTGACTCTTGTGTAGAAGAATATTTTTTCTTCCTTTTAAGATCTTTCTTTTTTTCCAGTGGGTTAATCCTAATAAAGTGAACAGAGCCATTCTACTCATGCCCAATAATTTTAAGAGATGGGCTAATCATATAAGAGAAAGGAAGTTCATAGTTTTGGATCATTTAAACTAAAAATAACTTTCTTTTTCTACTGCAGTATGTTTATGATGGGGAAAAATTGAGTTGAAAGTACATAATAAGCAAAGATTATATAAATAACAGTTATGTGGTAGTCTTCATATTCAGAACCCATACTGAAATCTGGGTGTATGAGGGTTTATATTAGTGTCCCTACTTTGAGTGTGCTTGAAATTTTTCATCATGAAAAATGTAAAAGACATAATCCTGTCATCCAGAAGTGATTTTTTTGAGACATTTTTTAGAAAAAAAAAATTTTTTTAAACTGCAAAAACCATGTTGTTTATGTCTGGAAAGACCTATAAAATCCATTTCTCAATGACAGGATTATGTGTCTTTTATTTTTATTTTTGAAACAGAGTCTCTGTTGCCCAGGCTGGAGTGCAGTGGCACATTCTTGGCTCACTACAACCTCTGCCTCCCAGGTTCAAGCGATTCTCCTGCCTTAGCCTCCCTCGTAGCTGGGACTATAGGCACCTGCCACCACTCCTGGCTAATTTTTGTATTTTTGGTAGAGATGGGGTTTCACCATTTTGTCCAGGATGGTCTCTAATTCCTGACCTTGTGATCCACCCACCTCAGACTCCCAAAGTGTTGGGATCACAGGCATGAGCCAGTGTGCCTGGCCCTTTTTTTTTTTCTATGAAAAGTTTTTTATTTTTTATTTATTTATTATTTTTTTTTAGAGATGGGGTTTCTCCATGTTGGTCAAGCTGATCTTGAACTCCCGACCTCAGGTGATCCGCCCACCTCGGCCTCCCAAAGTGCTGGGATTACAGGTGTGAACCACCATGCCCGGCCTGAAAAGTTTTTTTTAAGTGAAATAAAGTTTTATACATTTTCAGTGTAGCAAAATAAACTTCCCTAAGATTTGAGGTGAAATGAAAGAACTAATGTTCTCACCCTCCAAATAAATGTTTTTCAAACTATGCTTAAAGAGGAATTCATTATCTTAAAATGGACTAATTGGGCATTTCTCAATTTATGGAGAATGAATTTTAAAAGGTTAATGGACAAAATGTTCTCACGTTGAATTTTTCTTAAAAATTTGGTGCCTACTCAAAAGTGCATGAACAAGTACGAAAATCAAAAGGTATGTAGTAGGGCTTAATTTAAAAGCTCATGTGATCATAGAATTTGAGAGTGTCTCTATATAAGCATATTGTAACTGCCCAGTGTTCTTGCCCTGCCCAGATAGAGCTGATTTATCAATACAGGAGAATTACAATAAGGAGTTTATGTAGAGCTGGCTAAATGGGAGAGCAGAGTTTTATTATTGTTCAAATCAGCAGAGGCTAGGGTTTATCAAGGATCCTTTGGCAGGGTGGGGGCTAGGGAATGGTTTGCTGCTGATTGGTTGGGGATGCAGTTACAGAGGTGGGGGCCACAGGACCAGTTGGAGTCATCCAAAATGCAAAAGTCTGAAAAGACATCTTAAAAGGCCTTTTTTAGGTTCTACAATAGTGATGTTATTTACAGGAGTAATTGGGGAAGTTACAAATTTGTGACTGCCAGAACAATGGCTGGTTAACACTTACCTACATTTTAGCAGAATTCAGGCCCCTCTCATAATCTTAACCTTGTAGACTTTCATCAGGTTTGCAAAAGTGATTTAATTTTGAGAAGGGCTATTATCATTCTTGCTTTAAGGTTATTCTATAAAGTAAATTTCTTCCAAAGTTAGATTGGGCTGCATCCAAGAATGACCAAAGGCAGTTTGGAGGTTAAAGGCAAGATGAAGTTGATTAGGTGAGATCTCTTTCACTGTCATAATTTTCTCACTGTTACAATCTTTGCAAAGGTGATTTCAGTATTTCCTGCTAATAAATATGTTCCTAGGTGATTCTACAGAGAGCAGATTATTCCACAAAGATCATCATGATTTATAGGCACTCTTTCTACCTGAACATTTTTTTTTTAAGACACAAGGTCTCTGGGTGAGTGTGGTGGTTCATGCCTGGAATCCCAGCATTTTAGCAGGCTGAGGTGGGAGAATTACTTGAGCCTAGGAGTTGGAGACCAACCTGGGCAACATAGTAAAACACGGTCTCTATTAAAAAATAAAAAAGAGACAAGGTCTTGCTCTGTCATGCAGGCTGGAATGCATTGTTGGGACTTTGGCTCACTGCAGCCTTGACCACCTGGGCTTAAGTGATCCTCCCACGTCAGCCTCCTGAATAACAAGGGCTATGGGCATGCTACACGTCTGGCTAATTAAAACAATTTTTTTTTGTAGTAACAAGAGTCTTGCTGTGTTGCTCATGCTGGTCTCATACTCCGAGTCTCAAGCGGCCCTCCTGCCTCAGCCTCCTACAGTGCTGGGATTATAGGCATGAGAACTGTGCCTGGCTTCATTCTAAGCATTGTGGAGAATAGCAGAAAAAAACAAAAACAGTGATAAATACAGTAATAGATGTATGTACAGAGTTTATGACAGCATAGGGCCTAAGGAAGTTTCAGGGAAGGCATCTGGGAGAATGTAATACCTGAGCAGAATTTAAAGAATGTGAAGTCTAGGGAATAGCACATACAAAGGCATGGAGACAGAAGAGAGCATGGCACTTTGGATTTGCTGCAGAAATTTCAGAGTGGTAGAAGAGAAGGGTGTTTGTGAATGTATGGATGTTAATGAATTTGGTTAACTAGCCAGGGATCTTTAAAGAAAGGACATATGATAATGCCATGCTAAGGAATTTGGACTTTCCTTTTCTTCTTTTTTTTTTTTGATAAAGGGTCCCTTGCTCAACTTGTTGCCCAGGCTGGAGTGTAAGACGTGATCATGGCTCACTGCAGCCTCAACTTCCTGGACTCAAACAGTCCTCCTGTATCAACCTCCAGAATGGCACATGCTACCACCCCCAGCTATTTTTTTTTTTTTTTTTTAAGGGATGCAGTCTTGCTATGTTGCCCAGGCTGGTCTTGAGCCACTGAGCTCAAGTAATCCTCCTGCCTTGGCCTCCCAAAGTGCTGGGATTACAGACATGAGCTACTGCACCTTGAGGGATTTGTTTGTATTATAAAAACTTGGTGTTGTGGAGGAGCACAAAGCTATAATCCATTGAACCTCTGCCAGTTAAGATGGTGTTGGCTTAGGTGACATCTGGTTACTATCTTGGAAAAATCACTTCTATAGAGATGGCCTTCCAAGTGGTTTTAAAGTGTATTCTTCTGGCTGGACGCGGTGGCTCATGCCGTAATACTTTGGGAGACCAAGGCAGGTGGATCACTTGAGGTCAGGAGTTCGAGACCAGCATGGCCAACATGGCGAAACCCTATCTCTACTAAAAATACAAAAATTAGCCAGGCATGGTGGCGGGTGCTTGTAATTCCAGCTACTTGGGAACCTGAGGTAGAAGAATCACTTGAACCTGAGAGGCGGAGGTTGTAGTGCACCGAGATGGCCCCACAGCACTGCAGCCTGGATGACAGAGCAAGACTCCATCTGAAAATAAAATAAATCGTAAAAATGTATCCTTCTATTGACATTTTTAGGTTGATTATGTATATGTTGACTAAATTATGAATTAACTTGTTTATCCAAAAAACATAGTAAGTAAAAAGTAAGTCAAAGTAAATAAATAGTATAATTCTTATAATTCACTTTTTCTTAAGATGTTTCAGTGAAGAAAGTATAAATATTTATATTAATATTTTTAACCAATGTGGTAAAACAATTTCTGAATACTAACATCCTAGCATTCTAAAAGTATTTAAAACTATTATTTTTTTTAAATAGGAAAATGGACGATGTATTACTAAGCTGGAAAACATGGGGTTTCGAGTCGGACAAGGATTGATAGAAAGGTGAGCAGGTTGGATTTGAAAATTTTCTTGCAGGTAGGTTATAAACAAAGATGGTCCATTTCAAAAGATTGCATAAAACTTGAGATATTTTAATTTTAATTCCTGAATGTTATTTCTTCTCTTTACTTCAAAAATTAAAATTTCTTTTTGGATTCAATGCCACTTTAACTCAGTTATTCAAATTTTATGTTTTAATGTTTGAAGAAAATATATATTTTATGTATTTTAGACTTTCTTCCTGAAACTACTAGTATATTGAAGCAACTATCTAAAATCTTACTGCATTTTCAACTTAAGATCTGCTAGGTTCTTTAACCTACATAGAATTTTTAAGTACATAGGATTGAAATACAATAGTCTGTGTTTATACATG
Organism: Plecturocebus donacophilus; assembly: GCA_004027715.1. Taxonomy (NCBI): domain Eukaryota; kingdom Metazoa; phylum Chordata; class Mammalia; order Primates; family Pitheciidae; genus Plecturocebus; species Plecturocebus donacophilus. The sequence goes on from PVKP010034550.1 coordinate 15,935, forward strand.
TAATTATCTTTCAACTTATAGATCAATTCTTTTTAGTATTTCTCACTACTTGAACAGTTAAACTCTGATTATATTTTATATAACAGTGTCATGATCATGCTCACCTCTTTGTTCTTTTGTGATTTTTTTGATGTGCTAGTGAATTGCACCTGCAATTTTGGCTATAATGTTAGACTAATTTGAGGCCTCATAATTTATATAACATAATGTGAATCCATTGAGATAGGATCACTTTGCCTAGTGCTTATGACTTTATGAGTGTTAATAAATGTTCAGGCAGGTGTGGTGGCTCATGCCTATAATCCCAGCACTTTGGGAGGCCAAGGTGGGAGAATCACTTGAGCTCAGGAGATTCAGAGCAGTTAGGGAAACAAAGTGGGACCCCCGTCTCTTCCAAAAATATAAAAATTAGCTGGGCATGGTAACATGTGCCTGTGGTCTCAGCTGCTAGGGAGGCTAAGGTGGGAGGATGGCTTGTGCCTGGGAGGCAAATAGAGGCTGCAGTGAGCCGAGATCATGCTACTGCACTCTACCCTGGGCAACAGAGCCAGACCCTGTCTCAAAAAAAATTAAAGTTAAAAAACCCAATAAATGTTCAGTGCTGTTCTGGCATTTGAAAATTAGTTAATAATTTGTCCCTCTTGCTTTCTTTGGAGGATAAATACTGTATTACTTCTAGTTGATCTTTTTAGGTTTACAAAAGATACTGCAAGGTTCAAGGATGAGTTAGATATCATGAAGTTCATTTGTAAAGATTTTTGGACTACGGTATTCAAGAAACAAATCGACAATCTAAGGACAAATCATCAGGTAATAAAAATAACTAAGACCTATACTTTTAAGTCATTTAACTTAATATAAATATCATATTTTAGTGAATTATTTAAAACCTAAAATAATTTCTGGTTAACTTTGGAATATTTTTTATGTTATTAATAAGTTACTAGTTTTTTTTTCTTCTAATAGTGTGAAATGAAAAAAGACAGAGGCACAGTTACCAGTAATGATAGCTGTTTCTTTCACCCAGTTATATGCTATGTTAGATTTTTTAAAATAGCAAATGTCAGGGTGATAATAGCTTTTAGTATTTGGTTCCTTAATTACTGTCAGTTGGTGGTAATAATATGCAGAACCACAAATATGTCACCTTTGAGCCTTTAGAGTCATTTCTCTTTTTGAAGAAGAATAATTTGTATTATTTTAATAATTTTTATATACAGGAAGCTCAACAGTGTACATTTAACCTAGTTTGGTGACAAGTTCTTTAGCCTTTGCCTTTTCCTGGTTGTCAATTCAAGCCACAGAGTTGGGACCCAGGACATTGTCTCCCCAGTGACAGTGGATCTTATCATATCTGTCATTGTAATTGGTTCTATTAGCTTCCACCAGCTGAAACTAAGCTCCTTTGTCTTCTGTGTTAACATTTGTGAAGGCAACAGTGATGCAGGTCTTCTTGTGGACTGGATGTCCCAGTCTTGCCTTCCCCTGATAATGCAGTAAGGGACCCCCATTTTATGAGACAAGGCAGGTAGGAAGACAGACAGCTTGTTGGGATCCACATTGTGTGCATTCACCACCAACTGAGCCTTCTTGTTCTCCTCCAAGGTGGTAACAGTGTTAACTCCTGCTCAGAGGACAAGTGGTCTCTTAGTGGGGACATCTCCTTTGCCTGCAGCTTTATTATTATTATTATTTTTAGTAGAGACAGGGTTTCACCATGTTGGCGAGGCTGGTCTCGGACTCCTGACCTCAGGTGATCTGCCCATCTCAGCCTCCCAAAGTGCTGGGATTATAGGCGTGAGCCACCATATCTGGCTACCTGCAACTTTCTTTTCAGCCCAGGCCAATAGCCTCTGCTTCTTTTCTTGCTTTGTCTCTGGTCAGTACTTGTGGGCCAGCTTAAGCAGCTGAGTAGCTGTTTGGCAGTGCAGGGCCTGAGCGAACTGGTTAATCACAGGAGACACTTTCGGCCGCTTATAGAGGATGGCTTTCTGCCGGGGCCATTTCACAAAGCAAGTGGGGTCCTTTTTGGGTGGATGTCCTATCCAATGTCAGAATTCTTAGGCCTTTTTTCAAATGGAATTCCTGCTTCTTCATGACAGCAAGGGCTGGAGCCACCTTCTTCCCCTTGGCCTTTCCTTTTGGCACCTTGGGTGGGAGGAGGAGATCCTTTATAGTCATTTCTAAGGTCTAATTTATAGAGCATATTTTACTCTTAAATAACTCTTGCATTATTATTGCTGTCATATTTTCTATTCTTAAAGGATTTTCTTACTATAAAACTAATAGATTACATAGAAAACTATTTATTTATTAAAAATTTAAAAAGGAGACAGGGTCTCGCTATTTTGCCCAGACTGGTCTCGAGCTCCTGGACTCAAGTAATTTTTTGGCCTCAGCCTCTTGCATGGCTGGGATTATAGGCATGTACTCCTAGCTTCATTAGATTTTATTTTATAAACTTCAAGGAAATACTTAGAGTAGATTTGGAATTTGATTAAGTAAAAAAAATTAAATAGGATTATTTATTATTTATTAGTTAATTAGAGACAGAGTCTCACTGTGTTGCCCACACTGGTCTCAAATTCCTGGGTTCAAGGGATCCTCCTGCCTTGGCCTCCCAGAGTGCTGGGATTATAGATGTGAACCCCTGTGCCTGGCCTAGAATTCATTTTGTACCAACTTTAGCTTGAAATTACTTGAATTGCTAATGTGAAGAAATGACTCTTATTTTTGACTTTCTAGACATGATTTAGTATTATATATCAGCTGGCAGGACATGGTGGCTCATACTTAGAATTACAGCATTTTGGGAGGCTGAGGCATAAGGATTGCTTGAGCTCAGTAGTTGGAGACCAGACTGAGCAACATAGTGAGACCCTGTTTCTACAAAAAAAAAAAATAATAATTCATCAAGCACATTGGCAGGAGCCTGAGGTTTTAGCTGCATGGGAGGAATTCAAGGATACAGTGACCTATTGTACTTTTGCCTGGATAACAAAGCGCAATTCTGTCTCTTAAGAAATAGGGCCTGGCGTGGTGGCTCACCCCTGTAATCCCAGCACTCTGCCAGGCTGAGGCAGGTGGATCACCTGAGGTCAGGAGTTTGAGACCAGTCTGGCCAACATGGTGGAACCCTGTCTCTACTAAAAATACAAAAATTAGCCAGGTGTGGTGGCACACGCTTGTAGTCTCAGCCACTCGGAAGGTTGAGGCAGGAGAATTGCTTGAACCTGGGAGGCAGAGCTTGCAATGAGCCTAGATCACACCACTGCACTCTAGCATGGGCGACAGAGCAAGACTCTGTCTCAAAAAAATTAAAAATAAAAATTAGGTTGGGCATGGTGACTCATACCTATAATCTCAGCACGTTGGGAGGCTGAGGCAGGAGGATCACTTGAGCCCAGGTGTCAGGCATCTGTGATCCCAGCTACTTAGGAGGCTGAGGCAGGAGAATTGCTTGAGTCTGGGAGGCAGAGGTTGCCGTGATTGAGTCAACTGCACTTCAGTCTGGGTGACAGAGCAAGACTCTGTTTAAAAAAAAAAATTAATACAACTAGGCAGATGTGGTGGTGTGTGCTCGTGATCCGAACTATTCAGGAGGCTGTGGTAAGAGAATTGCTGAATTGCTCAAACACCCAGTTGTTTGAGGGTGCAGTGAGCTGTGATTGTACTACCACACTCCAGCCTAGGCAACAGAGCAAAAGCTCATCTCTAAATAAATGAATAAACAAACAAATAGCTTATTTCACATGGATGTATATTAATGATTCCATTGTACTGGACTATGAGTTTTTAAGGATAGGGACTATGTTTCATACAGTCTTTGTATCTTTAGTGTATAAAACTGTTCAGTAGATAGTAGTGTTATGAAAATATTGAACTCACAACTCTTCAGTGTGAACATTGCAAAACTCCTTCATTTAAACAAAATTTGACCAGGCTGAGCACATGGGCTCATGCCTGTAATCCCAGCACTTTGGGAGGTCAAAATGGGCAGATTGCTTGAGTCCAGGAGTTTGAGACCAGCCTGGGCAACATGCAAAGCCCCATCGCTACAAAAAATATAAAAATTAGCAGGGCATGGTGATGCACACCTGTAGTCCCAGCTACTTGGGAGGCTGAGGTGGGAGGATCGATTGAGCCTGGGAGTTGGAGGCTGCAGTGAGCCGAGAGCAACCAGAGGAGACCCTGTCTCCAAAGAACAGAAAAAGAAAATTTGACCAATGAGAAGACTTTTAATAACTTTATAAAAACACTTAAATTGTTTCATAAGAAATAAAATAATTTGCCAGGCATGGTGGCTCACACCTGTAATCCCAGCACTTTGGGAAGCTGGGGCAGGTGGATCACGAGGTCAGGAGTTTGTGACCAGCCTGACCAACATAGTGAAACTCCATCTCTACTAAAAATGCAAAAATTAACCAGGCATGGTGCTGCATGCCTGTAATCCCAGTTACTTGGGAGGCTGAGGCAGGAGAATCGCTTGTACCAGGGAGGCGGAGGTTGCAGTCAGCCGAGAGAGTGTCATTGCACTCCAGCCAGGGCAACAGAGTGGGACTCCATCTCAAAAAAAAAAAAAAAAAAAAAGAAGAAAAGCAATAATTTTAAGGACCACTAGCTACATTGACTTTGGATGTTTTTTCTATTTTTGGAACAGGGCATCTATGTTCTTCAGGACAACAAATTTCGCCTGCTTACTCAGATGTCTGCTGGGAAACAGTATTTAGAACATGCATCTAAGGTATTTAATGGAATAGAAGATTGAGATTTCTATTAATAGTAGGACTACAGGGAAAAGTTCAGTGCTAATCATAACAGACTATTGAACTTAAAATATATGTTGTGTTCTTTTTTGTTTAAAGAGTTTTCTATGAAATGAGAGACATTTTACAATAACACTAATCTTTAGCTAAATAAGCTTATAGTAGCCAATTAAAGAAACACTGGCCAGGCGTGGTAGCTCACGCCTATAATCCCAGCACTTTGGAAGGCCCAGGCAAGTGGATTACCTGAGGTTAGGAGTTTGAGACCAGCTTGGCCAACATGGTGAAACCCTGTCTCTACTAAAAATACTAAAATTAGCTTAGCGTGGTGGTGAGTGCCTACAATCCCAGCTACTCCGGAGGCTGAGGCAGGAGAATCATTTTAACCTGGGAGGCAGAGGTTGCAGTGAGTTGAGATCGAGCCATCATTGCACTCCAGTGTGGGCTACAATAGTGAAACTCTATCTCAAAAAAAAAAATAAAGAAAGAAACACTCTAACTAAATGATAGTGAAATGTAGATGTATGGTAGATTACTTCTTATTTATTTATTTATTTAATTTTTTTAAGACAAGGTCTTGCTCTGTCATCCAGGCTGGAGTGTAGTGAGTGGTACGATCATGGCTTTTCTTGACCTTGACCTCCCGGGCTCAAGCAATCCTCTTACCTCAGTCACCCAAGGAGCTAGGACTGCAGGTGTGGGCCACCATGCCTGGCTAATTTTTTAAAAAAAATTTATAGAGATGGGATCTCACAGTCTCTTCAAATCTTGGGGTCAAGTGATCATCCCACCTCAGCCTCCCAAAGTGTTGAGATTATAGGTATGAGCCACCGCATCCAGCCTGATTGCTTATTTTCTATATTTTTGGAGTATCCAGCCTCTAATTTTATGGTTAATGTGTATATTTTCTTTTTTTTTGAGATGGAGGCTTGCCCTGTCACCCAGGCTGGAGTACAATGGCATGATCTCAGCTCACTGAAACCTGCGCCTCCCAGGTTCAAATGATTCTCCTGCCTCAGCCTCCTAAGTAGCTGGGATTACAGGTGTGCACCACCACACTTAGTTAATTTTTTGTATCTTTAGTGGAGATGAGGTTTCACCATGTTGGCCAGGCTGGTCTCGAACTCCTGACCTCGTCATCCTCCTGCCTCAGCCTCCCAAAGTGCTGGGATTACAGGCGTGAACTACCGTGCCCAGCCCAAAGTCCTTTTTTAAAACAGGAATGACTTACTGATGATAAATCATGTAACGTTGTATTTTTCAATAGCTTTACTACTTTAGTAAATCCTTACTATTTTTAATGATTTTTTTCCTTTTAGTATTTAGCATTTACATGTGGCTTAATCAGAGGTGGCTTATCAAACTTGGGAATAAAAAGTATTGTAACAGCAGAAGTGTCTTCAATGCCTGCTTGTAAGTTGAATTCACGTTTCTTACAAATGTTTCAGTAATTTGTTTTCAGATATGTTTGATTTTTTTGTTTGTTTTTGTTTTAACTGAGAGGAAATTTAAAATGCTGAAACTTTCATTTTAGTTTTATCAGTGTAACATTTAGTGTAGTAATATGTTGCATACTATGTTCGTATTCAGTAATTTTTGAATTAATAATGGACTAAAGAAATCCAAATTTATAAGACAATTTAAGGGATGATTTATAACTTTTTAAAGTCAGATATTCTTTTTTAAAGAAGATATTCTAAACGTATACCTGTATAAATATGATTTATAACTTTTTAAAATTCAGGTGTATATATTCAGAAGGATATCTTCTGAATATGTATACCTGTATAAATTTGGATTTATAAGGCAATTAAGGGATGTAATGTTTTAAGATAGCAAATTTCCCTAGAACGTTAAAAATGCCTCCTAGATTCAAGTGATTCTCCTGCCTCAGCCTCCTGAGTAGCTGGGATTACAGGCACACACCACGATGCCTGGCTAATTTTTGTATTTTTATTAGAGATGGGGTTTTACCATGTTGGTCAGGCTGGTGAAAATGCTATTTTTAAACAATTGTTTAGGATATATCTATTACATGAAGCTAAGTAAAACCAAATAGTCTTTTTTTTTTTAATTTTTTTAGAGACGGGGTTTTGCCATATTGGCCAGGCTGGTCTTGAGCTCCTGACCTCATGTGATCTACGCACCTTGAATTACTGATGTCAGCCACTGCGCCTGGCCCCAAATGTCTTTTATCACTAAATATCTCCCTAAATGCCTCCCTAAAGATCTTTTCACCAGAGCTATCAACCAAGAAAAAAAAATGGACTTGAGTTTCACTGCATTTCCTTTCCATTTACAATGATCATTAGCAGTGAAATACTGTACCCAAATGTAGGAATAATAAAGAGAAACAAAAGTGCCTACTCACAAACTAGATAATCATCCCATTAAATAGGATGACTTTATTGAATATTATGAAGAATGTGAAAAGGTTGTTTGACATAGTAGGTTTCTTGATTGAAACTATTTCCTATATGGAAAATAAAATTGATGTTTAGACTTGTTTTCCTTGTGTCTAAAATTAAAGAATTATTGTTATTATTTTTTTAGGCAAATTTCAGGTGATGATACAGAAGCTGTAGAACATACTGAAATGCAAGGCTTCAACAGTTTGAAGAGCTAAATTATTCATGTATAAAGTATTTCAAGTAGTGATGATTTAATTACATTGTTCGATGTTTGTACAGGAGTAAGCATGTATTTTTACCAATTTACGCAGATCAACTCAAAGGAGATAAAGGGACATTCTACCATGACATACATTTAACCAAAACTATTCAAAATGAAAACCTGATTTCAGATAACTAGACACCAAGATGTAGGACTCTTATTTTAAACCTTTTTATTTGGTTAGAGTGTTACGTATTTGGCCATAGACAGACAGGCAAAGTTCAGAGTTTGCTGAATTTGCTTAAGAGAAAAGTATGTACCAACAGAATCATTTGTGATAAAAATGAACAAATTTTGATAAAGTATGAATGTTTTATTTTAAAAAGCAAACATACTATTTTATTTTATTGCTTATAATTTATTAAGAATTTTTACACCTGTATAAGGATTTTGTATATACATTGTGTGTGTGTATATATATAAATACATATATGACTGCCTAAATTGTTTAGAAATTTAATTTTAATAGGTTTCATTCCTTCAGAGCTCCATTAATGTAATCAAAATGAAATATAGATTAGTTTAAATGTGAATTCAGTGATTCTAGGGCCAAAGAATATTAAGTATGTTTGGAAGGAATTTTTATATTTATTCCTGTTACAGTTTTGACTTTCAGCTTCTCTCCCCATGCATGGATGTCCTGGTAAAGGGTCTAATATCTTTATTCCTTTCTTTACTCTTTCACCTGAGCAGAGAGGTGAATAATTGGAGTAGTAATTCTTTTTCTTTTTTTTTTTTTTTTTTT
>PVKP010034551.1:0-24117 GCA_004027715.1 Plecturocebus donacophilus
GTTCTCAGCCTTTTTGCACTGGTTTCTTCCCATTTTTGTGGATTTATCCACCTGTCGTCTTTGTAATTGCCGACTTTCAGATTGGGTCTCTGAGTGGACGTCCGGCTTGTTGGTGATGAAATTTTTTCTGTTTCTTAGTTTTCCTTCGGGGGGCGCCCCTTCCCCACAGAGCTGGGCCTTCCCGGGTTCAGCTGTGCTTGTTCTGGGTCCTCAGCGCTTCCAATTGCTGTTCTCCTTGTGGGGATTGGACCAGCCGAGCCCGACTAAAAGGGCATCCAGTCCCGTACACTCCACACCGAGAAGCGCCGTGCCGGCCAAAAGAGTCGCGCTGGTGACCCGTGAATCTCCCAGTCTATGGGCATCAAAAATTCATCTGCAATTGCGGCATCCACTCACTCTCTGCGCTTTCACTGGGAGCTACAATCCCGAGCGGCTGCTACGTGGCCATCTTGGATCTCTCTCCGCCCGGTGATGAAGTTTTTTTGTTTCTTAGTTTTCCTTTGGTGGACGCCCCTTCCCCACAGAGCGGGACCTTCCTGGGTTTGCTGTGCTTGCTGTGAAACTCTCAGTCCTCAGTGCTTCCAATTGCTGTTTTCCTTGTGGGGAGGGACCAGCCAAGCCCGACCGTCCCGTATACTCCGCACCGGGAAGCGCCGCGCTGGGGTGCCGGGAAAACAGCCGCGCTGGCCAAAAGAGTCACGCTGGCGACCCGTGTGGCTCCTCTGCCGGGAATCTCCTGGTCTGTGGGCAACAAAAATTCGTCGGAAAGTGCGGCGTCCACTCGTTCTCTGCGCTTTCACTGGGAACTACATTCCTGAGCTTTTGCTAATCGGCCATCTTGGATCTCTCTCTAGCAAACCTCTTATGCTGACTTTTTATTGCCGATTTAGACTACTCCTACTTATTAAAAAAAAAAAAAAGATAACTGTAAAACAGCCTCCAGAAGGTCTTTCAGGAGGTATTCCAGAAGAAGGCATTGTTATCATAGGAGATGAAAATTCCCATGCATGTTATTACCCCTGAAGACCTTTCAGTGGGACAAGATACAAACATGGAAGGCAGTGATAAAGATAACCTTGACCCTATGTAGGTCTAGGCTAATTGGTGTATTCGTGTTTTAGATTTTAGTAAAAAACTTTAAATAGTAAAAAAATAATAATAATTAAAAAATTTAAAAAGAAAAAAAGCTGCCAGGACCTGTGGCTCACGCCTCTAATCCCAGCACTTTGGGAGGCCGAGGTGGGCGGATCATTAGGTCAAGAGATCGAGACCATCCTGGCCAAGATGGTGAAACCCTGTCTCTACTAAAAATACAAAAAGTTAGCTGGGCATAGTGGTGCATGCATGTAATCCTAGCTATGTAGAAGGCTGAGGCAGGAGAATCACTGGGGCCCAGGAGGCAAAGGTTGCAGTGAGCTGAGATCATGCCACTGCACTCCAGTCTGGTGACAGAGCAAGACTCTGTCTCAAAAAAAAGAAAAGGAAAAAAGCTTATAGAATAAGGACATAAAGAAGAAAATATTTTTGTGCAGCTGTACAATGTATTTGTGTTGATCTAAGTATGACTGCAAGAGACAAAAAGTTTTTAAAAAATTAAGTTTATAAAGTAAGCTAAGTCTAACTTGTTACAGAAGAATGGAAAATATTTTTAAATAAATTTAGGGTAGCCTAAGTGTATAGTGTTTATAAAGTCTACAGTGACATTCAGTAATGTCCTAGGCATTCACCACTCACTGGCTCACCCAAAGCAACTTATAGTCCTGCAAGTTCCATTCATTGTATGTGCCCTACACAGGTATATCATTTTTTAGTTTGTATACCATATTTTTACTGTGCCTTTTCTATATTTAGATATACAAATACTTACTGATATGTTACATTAATAATTGCCTGTAGCATTCAGTATAGTAACATGCTGTACAGGTTTGTAGCCTAGGAACAGCAGGCTATGCCATAAGGCCTAGGTGTGCTGTAGACTATACCATCTAAGTTTGTGTAAGTATACTCTATGATGTTCACACAATGACAAAATACCACATGGATGCATTTCTCAAACATGTCCACGTTGTTAAGTAAGGTATAACTGCAGCTAGTAACACATGCACAGAGGTATAAAGCAACATGGAACATTCAAGAAACTGCAAGTTCCCGTTTGGAGGGATATTTGAGGAAGGCGCAGTCATAGGAAACGAGGCGCAAGATAATGGTAGAAGCCAAATGAAATGCTTTGGAAGGTAGGTTTAAGAGTTTGAACTTTATTGAAAAAGATAGTCCCCTGATCCTCTAACAGCTACTAAAAATGATTTTAAGCAGAGAAGTAAAATGAGTATATTTTCATTTCTAAAAGATCCATTTCATTTTACTATGGAGGAAGGCTAATATAATAATTCTGAACACATGAAACAATGTCAGGAAGAGAGTAGAAAGAGCAGATCTGAGAGACACAAGGAGAAAAAATTCATTGAACCTGACTGATGAAATAATTTGTACACCAAACCCCTATGACATCATATGTATTCTGAACCTAAAATAAAAGTTTTAGAAAAGTTTTTAAAAGTTCATTGAACTTAGACATTAATTGGAAGCAATGGTGGAATGAAAGGAAGAGTCTAAACTGACTTGGTGACAAAGATGATGATCATGATGATCAAGAACAAGGACAGAGTGGGTCTGAGTTGGCAAGAAGCAAGGAAAAACAACCAATATATTTCAAATTATCTTGTGCATTTTGTTTTCTATATATTGTCTGAAGAACACCTATAAAATATAAATTATATATAACATATATAACAAAATGTAGCCATTATGGAAAACACTGTGGAGGTTCCTAAAGAAATGAGAAACTGAACTACCATAAGAGCTAGCAATCCCTCTTCTGGGTGTAACACTGAAGTAAAGGAAATCACCACTTCATAAAGATATGTGCACTCCCATATTCACTGTCCCATTATTTACAATAGTCAAGACATGAAAACAACCTAAGCATCCAACAACAGATGAATAGACAAAGAAATTTGTCCATACATACAACATAAAAAAGGAAATCCTGCCATTTGTCACAACTGTAGGAGTTCAGTCAGGGTGGTGGCAAAAGTATTAAGGAAAGAATATTAGAGAAAGTTATATAGTCACAAACCTTCTTGAAAGGCTGAGAAATCTGCATAGTTTCAGTAGAAGTTTCAGCTGAATGCAGCTGTATCCCCTTTACCTTTAGTTGATAAGAAAAGCAAATAGCTACAAAATGTGGGGGAGTTTATCTGAATAACTTGTTTACCCATGTGATCCTATAAACTAACCTTTGATACTTCAGATGGCTCTCTCAGGGGGAGGTCAACTAGGGATATTATCCACTAATGGTATTTGCTTTAGGCCTCAGAACCTGTCCTTTAATCTTTAACCTCTAGTGATGTTGACTCAGACTTTTGTCATTTAATGTGTGCTGAATAAAGGCCAGTGAGGCCAGCATGTCAGGGCCAGCAGCTGCTATCTCTTTACAGCACTCTCAAGTGTCTGTTAGTGGCCCGGACACCCCAGCCCACTCATTCACTGTATTCTGTGTTTGAGTGTACATTATTCATACATTACTGAATCAGGGTGTGTAGGAAAGCCCCCGCAAACATGGATGAAACTGGAAGACATCATGCTAAGTAAAATAAGCTAGACATAGAAAGAAAACTATTGCATTTCACTTATATGTAGAATCTTTGTTTAAGAAAGTCACATAGACAGAGATAGAGAATAACAGTATCTACCAGGGGCTGGGGGCAGGAGTGAGGAAGTGGGCCAATCCAGATCAAAGGATACAAAGTTGCAGTTATGAAGAATGAACAACTCTAGAGATCTAACATACAACATGAAGACTATAGTTAATAATGTTGTATTCAGGTGTTTTACCAAATGAGTAGATTTAGATGCTCTTGCTACGCACACACACACACAAAAATGGGTAACTGTGAGATGATGACTATGTCAATTTACTTTATTATAGTAACCATTTTACTATTTATGTATATTCCATAACATCATGTTGTATACCTTAAATATACACAATATCAATTTATTTTTAAAAAAAAATTATGTAAATATAAAAAATTTTAAGTATATAACAAATAATCCCCTATTATACATTTGACGTAAAATTTATTGTGACTAGTATATTCATTTTAATTATTTAATTAGCAAAGACTTCTTGATTTTCTTAAAGTTATGTTGAGGGTTGATGGAGAAAAATATTTAAAAATTCCAAGTCTCTTTTACAAAGCTGAACAAGAAAATTTAACTTTCCTTTTCCTCCCAAAATAGATACTTGCAGAAAGCTGATATATACGAAATCATTCTACTAACCAAAAAATATTCAGCAATTATTTTTAAACTATCCTACAGATGAGACTTATATTCATTAGAAAATTGCTGTATTACCATAAATAAAGATCTCTAAAAATTAGATGTATGCTTTTATTATGTAATATTAACAAAGCAGCAACTTGGCTCATGCATAGTTTATGCAAAGCATTTTTTTTAAAAAAGTTTAGGAAATGTAAACCTCCAGAAAATTGCAAACTTAAAAATGTACTTCTGTGGTGGTCAGGTCTGAAACTTCTGTTTCCCAACTGTTTACAAGGAACTTCATAATTTATTTATGTATAGACAAATCTTCAGCTTCATTAGTCATTTCTCACTATATTCTATGACCAAAAAGGGTACTCTTCTCTTTATTTTTTTATGGAAAAGCTATGGCAAGGCGGGGGAGGAAGAGGAATTGCCTGGGGGGACCAAACGACTAAAAAGAAGAGCCCACAGTGGGACTGAGCCTTGGTGCTGTCTAATGAGCCTCTCTGCCTCCCACAGCTAGCTCCTCACAGCTCTGCAAAAGATTGAAAAACAGGAGCCAACAAAAACAAAACACTCACAAATCTAATTTGGTAACTAACACCCTAAAGATATGCAGTTTACTCCTGATCAGGACTAGAGTACTCACTTTCTTTGCGAACTTCCTCAAGTGAAGCAGTAAGCTCATCCTTTAGAACTGTAGCTTCCTGGGCAATCTTCTCTCCCTTGTCTAATAAATTCCAAGTTGCTTCCTCCACAGAAGCTAGAAGAACACTGGCTCTTTTTGAACGTCCCTTTTTCCTGTTGGAAGGGTTCTGGGGACAGTTTACAAGTGTGGTAACCTAAAATTGAAAAAATACAAAGTACTCAATTGACAAATTGTAAGGAGAACACAGTCCTGGGATATTACAGACCAGAACGAAAAGAAGTATGGTTGACTCTTGAGCATCTTAAGGGTTAGGGGCGCCAACCCACTGTGCAGTTGAAAATCTTGAGTATAACTTTCGACTCCTCAAAAATCCTCAAAAACATAACTACTAACAGCCTACTGTTGACCAGAAGCCTGAAAAATCATCAATTAACACAGAATTTGTATCTGTATGTACTATATAACTATACTCTTACAATAAGATAAGCTAGAGAGAAGATAGTATTATTTAAACAATCATAAGGAAGAGAAAACATAATTACAATTCAATAAGTACAAGTGGATCATCATAAAGGTCTTCATCCTCATCATATTCCTATTCCTGAGGAAGAAGAATAAGAGGAGGGGTTGGTCTTGCTGCCTCAGCAGTGTAAGAGACAGAAAAGATGGAGGAGGTGGAAGGGAAGGCAGGAGAGGCAGCCACACTTGGTGTAACTTTTATTGAAAAAAAATCCCAATGAAAGTGGACCTGCACAGTTCAAACCAGTGTTATTCAAAAGTCAACTGTATTTCATAGTAACATGACTCATTTCCAGTGCTGTTGGCACATCTGAAAAAGTCAACTCATAGCACCAAGAACAGCGCATTGGCCACCATGGAGTTCCCAACTAAAGACAGGCAAGAAGTGAGAGCCGTAGCGATTGAATTTCAAAATATACACATTAAAATGTCCCTCTCTTCAACTATCCCATTCATCAAATCATTTCTGTGTTAAATATTTACTGAACACCTACTTTCTACATTGTTCTGGATGATGGGGAAAACACGCATTTCATGCTTTCATGGAGTTTACATTCTTAGTATTGGCAGCATACAATAAACATACAAACAAATAAAAAATGTAAGGCTTAGTAAATGTTTTGAGGAAAAACAAAGTTGGGGGAGAGAATAGAGTGAGACAGGGTGGGAGTCAGTGGTGGTCAGGAAAGGCTTCTCAACAGGGGACTGACGGACCAGTTTGAGAGGCCAAATGAGTTAGGGGAAAGTGTAGGAGACAGATCTGAGAGGTTACAAAAGGCAAGAAAGTAGGTCATAGTAAGGATTTGGCCTTTGCCCTCTGAGGCAACCACTGTTTTATATGATTCAGAATGTTTCTCCCTCTCCTAATATTAGTTATCTCTATTCTCAGCCTAAATAGACTAATATTGACTTCATTATAATTATTTTTGGCTCCCTCTTAATGTAGATTGCTGGCTAAAAAGTGGTGTAAATTTTATTTTACAAGTATTTGATATTTTGGAGATAAATTTCTACTTCTCTCATTTTTGACTGTTTTAACAGAGTTCTATATTTTTTATATGAAGTTTCTGTAATTAAAACAATACACACATACACAGGCTTCTAGAGCATTCTTCCAGTAGTAAAACTCGAACAAACTCCTCAACACAAGTATATGAAATGATAAATGTATTAATTAGCTTGATGTAATCATTTTACAATGTATACATATATCAAAACATCACAGGGTATACCATAAATATATACAAATGTTATTTGCCAATTTTAACTTAATAATGCTTGGGAAAAAGAACAAAAACAAAAAAAAAAACAAATCTTAATAAATACAATAACAAACTCATAAAAACATTACTTAAAAATAAAAATTAAGCTTCTGTATTTGGAAACAAAAACATCATACTGAATTACATTATTTAAAAAACACCTGTTTCTTTCTTTTTTTTTTTTTTTTTGAGGCAGAGTCTCACTTCATCACCAGGCACCAGACTGGAGTGCAGTGGCACAACCTCGGCTCACTGCAACCTCCGCCTCCCAGGTTCAAGCAATTCTCCTGCCTCAGCCTCCCAAGTAGCTGGGACTACAGGCGCACCACCACACCCAGCTAAATTTTTTTGTATTTTTAGTAGAGACGGGGTTTCACCATGTTGGCCAGGATGGTCTCGATCTCTTGACCTTGTGATCTGCCCACCTCGGCCTCCTAAAGTGCTGGGATTACAGGCGTGAGCCACTGTGCCCGGCCAACACCCATTTCTTAATTAAATCTTGGATCACAATTACAAGTTTTGGATTAAATTTTTGTAAACAAAGCTTTAAAATCACTATCATAGAGGAATGGGAGAAAGGAAAAAAACAACTTGTATCTAATATTTAAAATAGAAGACCTGAAACTCCTATTGAAAGTTAAGCTGCTGCAAGTCATGAAACAGTGGAGGCTCATAATAATCATGTACCACATCTTTGACAACAAACTACATAACGCTTCCTGCCTAGTAGCCTCTAGAGATTTTGCTTGTTGGTTGTTTACGGAGCATTTGATGTTTGTTTACTTGGATATCTGGACCCAGTTTTCATCAACAAACTGAAAAAAGACTTAGTAAGTTATGTGGGAAATATGTAGATGAAAATCATTTTTGTCTGCCCTCCTACCCTCCTCCCCTTATTCAACAGATCCTCTGTTTCATTCTAATTTGCTTTATTTTCATGTTCATCACCCGGAGTGGAAGGTCTTGTGGCAGGCCTTTATTTCCTCTCTTAGAAAATAAGAACAATCATTATTATCCTACAAGACTGGGGAAGGTCAAATAAGGTAAAGTATTGTGTAAAATGCATAACATGACACAAATATTTGTTGGCATTTCATGTATATTTTCTAGTTTGTTCCCCACATGGGTGCAGAAAATTGGTTATGGGAATCCTTGTCAAAGGTATTCTATCTGTACCTAAGCTTACCTTGCTCTTGGGGCTCCCCATGCTAAATGTGATAAAGGCAGTTAACAAAGCACATTCTATATGCTTTACAAGGAGCTAAGTAGATCATGTGCCTTCATCATGGATTATATAAGAATAATAATAAACCTGATTTACTACATGGGTTTTCACAAATTCCAAAAGGCAAATATCTCACTCTTATCAGTCTAATTTATATATTGAGAGTTAAAAGGTATTTGTCTAGATTAAGACAAATTATAACACCTAGTTTAAAACCTTTGTTTAAAACGAAGAATAAGTATCATTGTCTGAAATATTCCCTCAGAATGTATTTTAAGTGCTGCAATTCATGATGCTTCCCACTGCACATTCCTCCTCTATTGTTCAGATCCTCCATGCGCCAAATGTTTTCCATAGAATAGCCTAGGCTTTGAAATTAAAATGAGCATTCCAGAAATGCTTTGTTCCTTATAATAAGTGCCAGAAGTAGGAAATGTGAAAAGAACATTGTATAAGAACATTGTGCTTCCATCAAAAAAAAAGCAATTGCAACTTGCAAGTTATTCACTTTTATAAGTTGTTTGTACCTACGTCTTCTTTTAAAATACTCCAAATACAGTTATTTGATATTGATTAAACTAAAGGCAAGTGATGTTTTCAATAATTCCTTTTATTTCAGAAAGTAAATATGGCTGGACAATCTTTTGGAAAAAAAGGAAAGCTGAAACTATATTTTTTTAACCCAACTCACCTAAGAGATGTAACTTACTTCTATCAGTGACTGTGACTCACCATGGCAGATGATTCTCACCAACAGGGAGGGGGGGAGGGTGCACATGCTATTTGAAAAGGTCTCCCATCTCTTGAAGGAATACCAGCAACCAGTAAAATAAGCTTTCAAGTTATCCTGTAAAATAAATCCTGTGTCCTCATTTTCTTTTTCAGTACTAAATCAGTTATATTTCTGTAATTAACATAAAAACTTTAGTTGGAACTTGCAATAAAAATGATTCTAATGTAGGGTCCAAGCCCTTGTCTTGCTAACTTTACCTTTTGTCATTGATATACAACCCTCCCATTCCCCTCTTTCTCAGACTTTAGGGATCCCTCTCATACAGGAAATCTACAAGCTTGCAGCATTAGAGAGCTTGGGTTTGCTATTTTCTTTAGTCTGTAAATTTGTGCTAAGCTATGAAGACACACCTTCATCATAGTTACAGGAAGGAGCTTCCATTGAAATGGTGCTAAATTAAAGGTTTCAACTAATTTATAAAGAAGAAATTCTGACTCTATTAATTCTACAAGTTTAACATTCCACAAAACCAGATATATTTTAAATGGTGTGTAAAAATATTTATATATTAAAATTAAGGGAAAAATGGTTTTTATAGATTTTCCTAACTCAGGAGTGCTTCTCTAGATGCTCTAAAGATGCTGAAAATTAAATCAATATGCTTTTAATCTAGCCATCAACTGTCATTCTATAGAGCCACACTAGCACACAATAGGAACGCTGTAGAATATGTTGTGACTTACTTTTATTTGTTGTATCAGTGCAACAATTACTTTAGCATCTCAGATGGTAGCTTTGTGAAATGTCTTTTTTAATGCCAACCCTTGGGTAACACAATTATATTCTATAACTTTGTTCCTTCCCAATATAGTTCCAATTTTTTTTAATTCTACTCTCATTGTAGAATAAAAAAGCCATGTTAACAGCCATCTCTTTTCTTGTTTATTAGCTAAACCACTCTGAATTTTAACCTTCCTCCAATAGCTCACAGGAGGCTTCAGGGCTACTTTTGCTCCCTTGAGTTAATTTTAATGTATGAAATAAAGTATAAGACATTTAAGCTATGTTAATTAGCTAAAACTTCAACAGGGTTCTGAAAGAAAGTAGAAGGGTAGAAAAATAAAACTGCCTATAGATAAGTAAAAATAGTGATCTTTCAAAGTAAAAATTGTAAGTCTCAGGGAGGAGAGGGGGTGTCCATTCTTCAAGTCATTGATAATTTCAACTATTTTTTTACTTCTACCAAAAACAATCTGACTGAATTAACAAAAGTATAGAGGAATATTAAAGGATTGAGAACCCAAAAATGCATGCCTCTAGATAACATTCAACAGCCCCCCAAACCAACTTCAATCTTCTTTTAATTCCTTTCAAACCAATGAACACTTATTGTGCACATATTTTGTTCAAAATAATACCCTAGGTATTCAGGAAATAAATATGAATAAGCTCCAATATGGCAATAAGAGAAATACACAACTAGTTGCAACATAAAAGGCAGAATAATAACTATTTACCCTTATATAAGTACAAAGAAAGTGCTGCCAAAAATGCAAACATTCACAAGAATTAAGTAGGGCTTCCAAGAAGAGCATTTAAGAACAGATAATCTTCGACCAGAAGAGACAGAAGGGAGGTACATAATCCAGGGGAAGAAAACTGTGTGCAAAGGGAAAGAGGCAAAATTTTATTTTGTCTAAAAGTAGCAGATAGTCAAACTTAGCAAACCATGGGTTAAAAACAGGAAATGGGGTGAGAAACCTAAGAAATAGGTCGCATCTTGAATAAAAAGTTATAAAAGTCAAGGAAAGAGTTAATATTTAATAGGTGATAGAAAATGAAAACACAGCATGCCCCAAAGTGGAGAAGTCTTTGTCCACCAACCTGCCTCCACCAACCAGACTCTAACCTTCAGGTTAGAGGTAAAAAATACTGATGGTGGAGTATTGACACACCTCTAGACTGAAGCAGAAACCCAGAGATCATCTCGGCTTCTAGTCTCTCATCTTCCTCTCCAAGTCCTTGTCATCCATGACACAGAAATAGGGCATCAATCTCTGCCCCATCTACCAATCTATCATTATGAAAAGTGTGTGCAATGATTCTGCCCCTCATTGAGTCTTTCATGAAGCCTCTCCTAAGAGATCTCACTGCCTCCACACCAGCTCCACATTCCGACTAGAGCCCTTGAAAATGCAAATCTGTGGTACTTGCACTACCTGTAGGCTACCTGCTGCCTACAAGCAAAGTCCAAACTCTTTAGCATAGCTTATGAGGCAATTTTGATCTCACTCCTGACTAACTTTTCGTTTTCATCTATTTGTAGAGTCTGACCACAGACTCTACAAAACTATTTGTTAGGGTCAGAATAGGAAATGTTCAGCAATCTCAACCTGGGGTGACTCCCTACCCTCACAGACCATTGTTCATAGTTCTTGCATCACTCATTACATTGTCTTGTAATTACCTGTTAACATATTGCCTCCTCTGCTCTACCATAAACTCAGTAAGGACAGGGGCCATGTTTGACTCATCCTGATAACCCAGAGCCAGCGAACTGGGAAAAATAAACCGTGATTGACTTGTTGAAAAAAATAAAAAACGAGTGAAACCATACATTTTAGAAGCCTTTAAACCAAGAGCCACAGGGTTCAGTAATTCCTACAAGATTACTGAAAGAATGGGGTGCTACAGCAAAATTCAAGTTTAGTGATAGCACATGGTAGCTTTCATTAAAAGGAAGTCTTTAATGTGGGATTTTCTGCTATATCTCCTGTCTAGTTTAGTTGGGGTCTGATCAGTTCAAAGTGATCAAGTATATTATATTCAGTCTTTTTTTGCCCTCCTCCCAAAAGACAGATTACCATAATTCATTTTCAAACTATAAATAAAAAGAGCAGGCACATCCTTTTTATTACTCATTTTTTCATTTTTTCAATCCTTTTATTAGTTTTCTAGGGCTGCCATAACAAAATACCACAGACTGGGTGGCTTAAGCCAGGGGTCCCCAACCTTTTTGATACCAGAGATTTGTTTTATGGAAGACAACTTTTCCACAGACCAGGGTGGGGTGGATGGTTTCAGAATGATTCAAGCATATTACATTTATTGTGTACTTTATATTGTTATTACATTTAATATATACTGGAATCACCATACAACTCACCATAATGTACAATCAGCAGGAGCCCTGAGCTTGTGTTTTCTGCAATTAGACGGTCCCATCTGGGGGTGATAGGAGACAGTGACAGATCATCAGGCATTAGATTCTCATAAGAAGTAAGCAACCTAGATCACAATAGGGTGCTCCCGTGAGAATCTAATGCCGCTGCTGATCTGACAGGAGGTGGAGCTCAGGCAGTAATGCAAATGATGCAGGGTGGCTGTAAATACAGAGGAAGTTTCTCTTGCTTACCCATCCACCACTCATCTCCTGTTGTGTGGTACTCAACTGGTACTGGCACTGGAGGCCTAGGGGTTGGGGATGCCTGGGTTAAACAACAGAAATTTATTTTTTTACAATTCTGGAGGTCAGAAGTCCAAGACCAAGGTGTCAACAGGTTTGGTTTCTCCTGAGGCCTCACTCTTTGGCTAGCAGATGGCTATCCTCTCTCTGTGTCTTCACATGTATGCACACAACCATGGTGTCTTTCCCATACATCCTAATCTTCTCTCCTGATAAGGACACCAGTCATATTGGATTAGGGTCCACCCAAATGACCCCATTTTAATTTAATTACCTCTATATCCAAAGGCTCTAACTCCAAATACAGTCACATTCTGAGGCACTGGGGTTAGGGTTTCAACACATGAATTTAGCAGTGGGGAATGGCACAATTTAGCCCAAAACAATCTTTACCACAAATGATACAAAAAGTGTAAAACAACCATAACCTTTTAAAAAATATAATTTAGGGCTTTGTTTGTTAGATTAACAACCACTGCTAACATAAGCCATTACTCAGAGCTATTGAGGGACAAGAACAAAGCACATGTAGGTCCCTCTCCAATTCCACCAGCTCTCTGTGCCACGCAGATGGCATAACAAAGCAAAGAGATTTACATGTTAAACACATAAGCAGCTGTAGCTAAATACTCCGATCCAAGAAGTATACTTACTCCTGGATAAATATGAAGCTAAACACGGCTAGGAAAAGACCACATGCTGAGACTAATACCAAATTAGTTTCTTCCAGGTTTTACTTAACCACTTACCACCCAAAAATAAACAACTTTGGACTCCACCATTCAACAAATATTGATGGTGCACCTACACTGTGCCAGAAGAACATGGCAATGAACCTCATTCTAAGGAGAGGGGACAGAGAATAAACAAATATATAAGTAATTGTGTAACACAATGGCAGGTATTATTATTATTATTATTATATTTTGAGATAGAGTCTCACTCTATCACCCAGGCTAGAGTGCAGTGGTGCAATCTTGGCTCACTGTAAGCTCTGACTCCTGGGTTCAAGTAATTCTCATGCCTCAGCCTCCCAAGTAGCTGACATTACAGGTGCCTGCCACCATGCCCAGCTAATTTTTGTGTTTTTAGTAGAGATGGGTTTCACCACGTTTGCCGGGCTGGTCTCAAACTCCCAACCTCAAGTGATCTGCCTGCCTCGGCCTCAAAAATGCTCAGATTACAGGTATGAGCCACTGCACCTGGCAAATAGCAGGTATTGACAGACGCTATGAGGAAAGTTAAGAAGGGTAAGAAAATAAAGAGGGAAGGGGAAGGGCTAGTTTAGATTCGGTATTAGGGAAACTATCTCTGACTCAGTGAGAAGGACCCAAGGAAATAGAAGAATAAGACATTTTAAAATACCTGGAGTAAAATATCCCAAACAGAAGAAACAAATGCAGAACAAGAGCTTGACTGTGGTATTTCAGGAGCAGTAGGAAGGCTGGTATTGAGGAACCAAATTGTGCAAGCCTTGTAGATCACCACCTACACTCTCAATTCTCTTCTATGCCTAGAAGTTAGGAAAGTAACATGATCTGACCCAAAATTTTACAGCATCATTCTAAATGCTCTTTGCAAAACAGACTAGACAGTGGGCAAGGATGAGATGAGGAATAGAAGGAGGGAAAGCAGTTAGGAGGCCATTGCAATAGCCCAGGTGAAGACCACACTGGCTTTTTTGAGTAAGCAGTGTTGGAGTTAAGAAATGACAGAGTTTTTGTATATTCTGAAGTTTCAACAAGGTTTACTGACAGATTGGATATGGATTATGAAAGCAATATGGCATTAAGGATGTCTCTCTGGCATATGACCTGGGTATGCCAGGTAAATGGGTAAATGGAGGAATTTACCCAGCAGCTGGGTAAATGGAGGCAATATTTACTTAGATAAGGAAAGTAAAGAGACATGAGTAGGAAGGGAAATCAAGAGTTTATGGATTACCATGGCATTAGCCATGTTAAATTTGCCTTTTAGAGTTGCTAAAGTGGAGACTAGTATACAATTCTGGAACTGAAAGAGGTAAAAGCTGGAGATATGTTTCATATAGCTTACCTTTTCAATTTAATTGTTCACTTATCAGTAGTTTTGCTGGTCTTACCAAAATTTTAAACATGTTTAGGGAAAAAAAAATTTTAAATCAAAGATTGAATGAGATATCTTAAAAACAATGTATAGCTAGAGAAGAAGTCACAGGAATGACCATGGAATACTGTGCAGCCATAAAAAACAATGAGTTCGCGTCTTTTGTAGGGACATGGATGAACCTGGAAACCATCATTCTCAGCAAACTGACACAAGAACAGAAAATCAAACACCACATGTTCTCACTCATAGGCGGGTGTTGAACAATAAGAACACATGGAAACAGGGAGGGGAGCATCACACACACACTGGGGTCTGTGGGGGAAATAGGGGAGGGACAGTGGAGGCTGAGGAGTTGGGGAGGGATAACATGGGGAGAAATGCCAGAGATAGGTGATGGGGAGGAAGGCAGCAAACCACACTGCCATGTATGTACCTATGCAACAATCTTGCATGTTCTTCACATTTACCCCAAAACCTAAAACACAATAAAATATATATTTTTTAAAAAAAGAAAAAAGAGAAACCCCAACAATTAGGTGTAGTATTTCTCAGGAAACCCGGCCGTTAACATATTAATTCTAGGACATGTAAATTTTGTCATTTTAAGCATTACTATTATTTGAGGAAAATGTCAGTTTTTAAAACTAAATTTAATAGCTGCTTTTTAACTTTTATTTTAAGTTCAGGGGTACATGTGCAGATTTCTTATGAGGTAAACTCATGTCATGAAAAGCTGTTGTACAGATTATTTCATCACCCAGGTATTAAGCCTAGCACCCAACAGTTATTTTTCCTGATTCTCTCCCTCCACCCTCTGGTAGGCCCCAGTGTCTGTTGCTCCCCTCTGTGTGTCCATATGTTCTCATCGTTTAGCTCTTAATTATAAGTGAGAACACGTGGTATTTGGTTTTCTGTTCCTGCATTCGTTTGTTAAAGATAATGGCCTCCAGCTCCTTCCAGGTCCCAGGAAAGGACATAATCTCATTCTTTTTTTATAACAGCATAGTATTACATGGTGTATATATACCACATTTCCTTTAACCAGTCTACCACTGATGGACATTTATGTTGATTCCATGACTTTGCTATTGTGAATGGTGTTGCAATGAACATGCATGTGCATATGTCTTTATGGTGGAATGATTTATATTACTCTGGCTATATATCAAGTCATGGGAATACTGGGTCAAATGGTAGTTGTTTTTAGGTCTTTGAGGAATAGCCGCACTGTTTTCCACAATGGCTGAACTAATTTACACTCCCACCAACAGTGTGTAAGCATTCCTTTTTCTCTGCAACCTCTCCAGCATCTGTTTTTTTTTTTTTTAACTTTTTAATAATAGCCATTCTGACTGGTTTGAAATGGTATCTCATTATGGTTTTGATTTGCATTTCTCTAACAATCAGTGATGTTGAGTTTTCTTTCATATGCTTGTTGGAAAAATGCCTGTTTCATACAGAAGAAAAATTCAGACAAATTCAGTTTTAAAAATGTAATGTTAATCATCTAGTCTCCTTTTCTAACAAATGTTATTTCCAAAAATGAGAAGGAAAAACTATAAAGATATTAAATTAGGCAAACTAAAGAGAAATTATATTCATGCTGTAAGTTATACCTAAGTTAAGCAACTAATGATTCTGGCGAATCAATAATCAATAGTTTTTATGAAAGTACTGATTCAAAGAAGTGCTGAATAAGAAAAGGCTAACCTTTTTGTATCAATAACCTTTGGCTGCTTAAAGGAAACAAAATAAAAAGCAAAAAATCCAATCATACCAAAGATGACTCTAAAATAAAAGAAAAAGTTGACAGCACATGAAATAGTTAAGACATGTTCACATAGTCCCTTGGTCCATCCAGCCCCGCATTCCACTACCAGCAGTGACTGATGGTAGAATATGGTTATGATTCTTAATTATGTATTCCAGAATTGTTTAATAATCATTTACAACCCTATCAACCATAAACTGAATAAACTATGCCAATATTCTGTCATTTGTGTTTGCTTTGCCAACACAAACTTAGAAAGTTTTATCTGCATTTCCCTCCCATTATCTCTGCCAGATTCCTTTTTCACATCTACATTAGACAGTCGGATTTACCCTTTCTTGTTCTCTTCTAACACAAAATTCCATTTTATTCAAGACATCCAGGAGAAAATATACATAGCTACTTGCTCGTCATGATGAATATGAGAGATGATAAACATTAAGCAAGAAACATCATCAAAGATAGTGATTAGATTTGCAGGGCTGAAGATTTTACAGCCACTGAAATATGATTAAAATATATCATCAGCAAATTAAATACTTATACTCAGTTTAAGATTGATTGGGTTGTATCCACCTCATTTGTCAGAATTGTCTCTAAATCAATAAAGTCATTTTGTCTCATTGTTTTGGTAAAAAATTAAATAACAGTCACCTATCTTGAATCTAATTAAAGATCAATTAGAGAATCTAATCAATCTTTAATGTCCCAAAGTCCCTTCTTTGATATTACCATGGTCTCTCAATTCTAAAATACTATCAACTACAACACAAACCATCAATTTAATCACTTCTCTTCAAAGTGCAAATGTGGATAATATTTTGTCAATAATGAGCCTTCCATAACCAAGAGACCTATTGTCTAGGGATAAAGACAGCAGACAGAACAAAGATACCACTGATCATCTTTGAGTTTTAAAGCTGACTTTCTTAAGGTCTCAAGCAAGAAAATAATTATGAAGCTGGAGGCATCATACTAGATGACTTAAAAATTTACTAGAAAGTAATATTAACCAAAACAGCATGGCACCAGCATAAAAACAGACACATAAAGCAATGGAACAGAATAGAGAACTCAAAACCAAATCCATACACTTACAGCCAACTGATTTTCAACAGACACCAAGAACACTCAATGGAGAAAGGACCGTTTCTTCAATAAACGGTGCTAGGAAAACTGAATATCCATAAACAGAAAAATGAAATGAGACCCCTATCTCTTACCATATTCAAAAATCAACTCAAAATGGACTAAAGACTTAATGCAAGACCAAAAATTATCAAACTAGTAGAATAAAACACAGAAAGAGAAAATCATTTTCTAAATCATTTTTGCTCTCATTTAGCAAAAGCTAGATCTGATAGACTAGATCACAATTTTACGATAAAGAAGATCTGGTCAGACAGGAAAAAGAAGTCTGGACTATTGGAAGAAGGGTCTCAGAAAGAGGTAAGACACATTTTATTTACAGTCTCTGGGCTTCACCCAGATTAAAAGCTGTATTAGCTCTCAACTAACACAGTTAGTTGGGAAACACAGAAAACAGAGGAATTTTTATCTCATTTATCTCCAATACTTTGAAAGAAAATTGTTTTATGAGCTCCCTTGCAGAAAACTTCAGGGGTAACTACAGAATAATCTTGGCATCACAATGTAAATGGGTAGAAAGAAGGTTGGCTTAGCTTTCTTAAATCAATCTCGATTCCCATGAGGCTTAGATGAAACCCAGAACATCCTAGATACCATGAAGAACAATCAAAATGAGGCTATGTTGAAAACCAGTGGGCCTGCCCTGAGTTCACCATGGTGAAGAACCAGGTGGTCTAGCAGAGTCTGAGTGTGAACAGACAATGCCAGACACTGGATGGAGGATATAGCTGGGACTTAGAATCTGAAGCACCATCAAGGGCCAAAGTGAGGTTAAGGCATCCTGCAGAAACCACAGACCCTAGCCAAACTTTGTAATTCCACAAATTATATAAGGATATCAGGACATACACAGAGGTGCCCACAAGATGACCATGCATAGGACTGGTCACTCCCTCAAAGGTCACCAGTAAGGAAAGCATTCCAGACCAGCCACTCTGCAGGTACTAAGTGCCCAAAGGTCACCATATGGGTCCAAAGGCCACATCTCCCACCATGAGATCATATAAGCCACATCCTCATCCTAATCACCTGTTTTTGACCATTTTATCTAAAAAGAGTGAGTATTTACCAAAAGCAGCTGTTTACATTATTGAATCACATCAGTTTACTGTCTTATTGGCTGAAATAGAAAGCATTTATTCCAATTCCCAGTACATAGGAAACTCCTGTTTATGAGGAAGGTCAGATCACTTATGAAATATAAAGTGTACTGTGGGAACACTTGTAATCCCCTACAAGTACAAAAAGCAAAACTACATTAAATGTTTATTTCCATTATATGATGCATCCTAATTTCAGAAATGGTAAAAAAAAAAAAAAAGTGAGGTGGACAATGTGGGAAAATGTGTTTAAATTAAAGAAATATGTTATCTTGCAAATCAAAATTGAGAATGCAAACTATTTCCTACAAGAAAAAAGACTTATCTGCAAAATTACAAACCACGTTTATTTATTTTATTATTATTATACTTTAAGTTATACTTTAAGAACTTGAGATACATATGCAGAACATGCAGGTTTGTTACATAGGTATACACGTGCCATGGTGGTTTGCTGTACCCACCAACTCATCATCTACATTAGGTATTTATTCTAATGCTATCCCTCCCCTAGCCCTCACCCCACAAACAGGTCTCTGTATGTAATGTTCCCCTTCCTGTGTCCATATGTTCTCATTGTTCAACTCTCATTTATGAGTGAGAACATGTGGTGACAAACCACATTTATTAAGCCTTAATTTATTTAATTTATAGAGCTTTCACTACTCTACAGACATACACACACACACACACACACACAGAGAGAGAGAGAGAGAGAGAGAGAGAGAGAGAGAGAGAGAGAAATGTAGATATATGTTCAAATTCAGCTAGAATGAGGTTAAAAAGGCATAGAAGGGGTACCATTTTAGGGCAAGCTTTGGGCCAAGAGGCAGAACTATGCTCACAACTGGCTGATATCATAGCCAGCACAACAGTTCTGAGATTGTAATCACCTGGGAGCTTTAAAAATTACTGCCTAGTACAACATCCAGAGATTCTGATTTAACTGATTTTGTGTAAGCCTGGGCATCAGGATTTTTAAGAGCTCCCAGGTGATTTTATTGTGCAGCCAGGGTTGAAAACCACTGGGCTAACAGAATCTCAACAATAACAGGGATTTTCTGACTTGCTTACTTAGTACTCTTTCCCCAACCAAGTAAGCCTCTGTGTCTCCCCTAGGGCTTGACCACAAACCACTCCATCATACTTTACCTCACAAGGGGCTCTCGATTCTATGTGAGATATTGCTCATTTCTTACCCTTCCTTAATCAGTAAGTGCAGAGTATCTCCATGAGAAAATGGTCAGTCTAGAATCAGGGCCTTCCAAGACATAGAAGGGGCACCATTTTACAGCTCAGGGGCCAAATCTGGCCTCTTGTCTATTTTGGAAAATAACAAAAATTTTTTTGGAACACAGCCAAACCCATGTGTTTACATATTATCTAAGTTTGCTTTCATATTACAACAACAGCAGAGTAGTTGCAATAGAGACCCTAGGGTCACCAAAGCTGAAACTATTTACCATCTGGACCCATACAATAAAAGTTTGCCAACCACTGGTCTAGAGTCATAAAGTCTTCAAGCTGCAACAGTATCTCCTAAGACAAGTTAGATGTCCTGAAATAGCCCAGGGGATTCTATGAAGGGTAGAGTCAGACCTTGAGCAGTGAAAATGGCCACATCTGAGGAGATAGGGACTCTTCTATCCTTTCAGCCAGCCGAAGCACAGTTGCTCCTGTCAATCTGTTAATAGCATTTTCCGCTAAAAGGGCAGGTGTATCTGGATTTATCAGTCTACATCACCTGGCTGCCCATGCAATCAGTTTATAAGAGAAAGATTATGTCCTAAAGCTAAGTTAGAAGTGGGTATCTATGGAATCAGTCTGAATTCACTGAGGAAAAGATGAACTGCGATTGAAAGATAATGCATTAACAGAAACAGAGTGAACTGGGATTGGTTGGAGAACCCAGCAAAAGAGGGGAGCAATGTTAAAGTAAGTAGGAAGAAAATCACAGTCTAATAGGACAAAAGGTCTAGGAAGCAAGCTGAGAAGAAGTGAAGCACATGCAGCAAATGACACCTACCCACAGATCATCTCAAAGCTACCAGTTTCTGCTGGTGGGGGCCTCCTTTTATCCTTGCTATGCACGCTTCCACTGCACTTGCACTGTTTTAATCAATTAGCTATGGCTTTTTTTATCCTTAGTTTAATTTAATGAGTGGCTTTCTTTTTCTCCACTATTTGTGTCTTAAGAAATATTACAGCCTAGCCATTTTCCCATGGGAGCAGTTTTCTGGCAGTAAAATAATGCAGAAGTTGAAGAAATCACTTTATTAGAATCAACTCAGCTATGCTAAATCACCTTAAACCTTAAAACATTACTGAGGCAGAATTAACTTTATTTCTTTATCCTACCATAAAAATAACATCTTTATACTTACTAAGCCTTAAGCTTATTACTATTTAAAAGACATTTAATTTACTAACTTTTAAGGTTACTTGTTGAGGTTATGGTCAAAACTCCAATATTTGCTTACAAAGTACCCTACAAGAACACTTTATGTGTGCAGACTTCCTTTTGAGATTCCCTTGGAAACTTCAAGATTAATTCTAATACAAATTCTATTGATAGAATAATCAGCAAGCAAACAGAAAAGAAGCTTGGAGGCAAAACCAAGAAAGCCTAAGTAAATGGCATCATGCTTATTCAAAATGAGCTACAGAAATGACAGAAAGCAACCACAAACAAAACTTGAATTATTTTCTGAAAGAAACAAAGGAAATTATATTCTAGGAGGTTAAGATGCCAAAGGAGGCAGACATGTTCTCTCCCTGCTACCTGAAAACCAATCAAATCTGTCTGTAGAGCAGTGGAAAATTAACTCTTTGGGCATCCCGGCATCTCTTTGCATAAACTGATATATATGACTACTTGCTTGCCTTTAGACGGGGGTGTGGTCGAGGAGAATAGAAAGGAATTTTGTTGAGAGTGGGGTGTAGCAGAGAGATTCTTCACAGGAGCCAGGGAGGAAAGAAAAACATGGTGCATGTAAAAGCTAGGACTAACCACTCCCCATGCAGTCACTTGGACTGGCCTTGACTCTAATAAGGAGTGGGGAGACAGTAGAGAAGCTGAAAGGAGTCATTTTCATAAGAATCGTGTGTGACTCTAGGTGCAATCATTGCTTCACTGGGGCCCACGTGACAGAGTGCAGCACCAAATTGGGAAGAGAGGCATTCTCCCATCTTTTGTAGGAGCTTAGTACCATTCTACCACCTTGAGGTTTGGCAACTGAAGGAGACCAGTGAATTTCACCCCAAAATATGGCACCCTGGTATGTTGGTTATTTTAAATTAAACACCCTTGGGGACCAGCAGACACTGGAAGAAGCTTTACTCTCATATCCCCTTATCTGCCTAAAGTCCAGACTCACCAAAGAAAATAACAATTACTTCTGGTCCCTTCCCCGAGTTTTCAGCAATTTATTAATAACTCTAATTGCATGAAGTTAAATTGAAGTCTGTCAACACATATGGACAGATTTTTGTCAAAAAACTATTCTCTTTTGGCCCAACAAACTTTGTCCCAGGCCACTGCATGTTCTCCAAGCCCAATGAATTACCCTAAAAATCATTTACTATACCCCAGATTGACACATTTCCCCCATCTCCCTTTCTCTATAAAAAAAGGTATAAAAGCATCTGTACCCCACTGGGTTATTAGGTAATCATTCTCCTACTATTCCCCTGTATTATGCACATTGAAAGAAATTTTGTATGTCTTTTCTCCTGTTAATCTGCCTCTTGTCGGTTGATTTTTCAGCAAAACTTCAAAGGGCAAAGAGGAAGTATTCCCTTTGCCCCTACTGATTTGGCATTGTGGGCAGGATAAAACTGCTCTGCTCCTCTAGAAGCTGCAGTCAAGGGAACACAGGACCTGACAAGCAAACAGAATGGTAAGAAATTCTTACCAGTCAGGCTCCCAGTCTCTTTCTCTGCAGAATCTGGTCAAGCAGACAAGGAAAATCAGTTTGTCTCTTTTTCCTTTCCAAATTTAAAATTAATGGGAGAAAAGCATTTGTATGACTAGTCTTAGATGTAATGACTTGTGTATTTTTGTTATAAATATTCATATTCATATTGTCCCATCCTTTTCCTCATAGAAATGGTCTTTTTTTTCCTTTGTCTCTGTCATTCTGTGTCGCTTGTCAAAAGAGTCCCTCTTGTTTTATGTCCTTGAGAGCTTGACTTTTGATGAAGTAGGAGCACTATCTCTTGGTCTCTGCCATCCAGTGGGCACGATTCTTGGGTCACATCCAGTGGCCAGCATAAAAGGATAGGAACCCTGAGGCACCAAAGATATTAAGCAGCACACTCTGTTTCAAATGTTCCAGGCTCTCAGCAGAGTTTTTCTTAAATAAGAAATCCCATCCATAAGGGATTTCTGTTGTCCTAATTCTTGTTGCCTGGTTAGTCCTAGAAAGTCCAATCCCAGGAGAGCCTACTCAGTGTCACAGATTAACAGATCTGTGACTGGTGCCCCTCCCTCCTCAAATACTGGAGGCACCATACGAACAAACACCTCCTGACCATCTATGATGAGTGTCCTTTGCTA
Organism: Plecturocebus donacophilus; assembly: GCA_004027715.1. Classification (NCBI taxonomy): domain Eukaryota; kingdom Metazoa; phylum Chordata; class Mammalia; order Primates; family Pitheciidae; genus Plecturocebus; species Plecturocebus donacophilus. Next base: position 22,850 of record PVKP010034551.1, read on the forward strand.
TATAAGACTATTTCTGGAAGTGAATGTTGGGAGGATCATGAGGACTACATTGTCTTCCATTATTATACTACCACTTATGCTGTCCATGATAGTCTAAACCTGGAAAGTTATCTCTGAGACTTTCCATGAAAACAGCTCATTAACTTGAGTCACTTATGGAATAATAAATTGGCTATACTTAAAAGAAAACTCTTTAGAGAGCTCTTGTCTTAAACAACTATCTTATTGGTACCTATTTAAAAAATATGAAAGGAATATATTAGAAATTCTCTTAGTAAGATTTTTTAAAAAGAAATCATATTCAAAGCAAAGTTAAAATCTTGTACACTCAAAGTATCTGCTTTGGATCCCATCTAGGATCTGCAAAAAGGCACTCTGGCCTGCGGTCTAATGGCTAGGATTCCACTGTTTCATTGCTGCAACTCAGGTTTGATTTCCAGTCAGGGACTAGTCCCTTGGAGATGAAAATCCTTTAACTCAGGGAAAAAAGGAAACATTTATAAAAATTAGTCTGAGGGTCGGGCACAGTGGCTCATGAATGTAATCCCAGCATTTTGAGAGGCTGAGGCATAAGGATCACGTGAGCTCAGGAGTTCGAGACCAGCCTGGGCAACACAACAAGACAGACCCTTCTCTACAAAAAGTTAATTTAAAAAATTAGCTGGGGGAGAGAGATCCAAGATGGCCACGTAGCAGCAGCTCAGGATTGTAGCTCCCAGTGAAAGCGCAGAGAGCGAGTGGATGCTGCAATTGCAGACGAATTTTTGACACCCACAGATTGGGAGATTCCCGGCGAAGGAGCCACCTGGGTCGCCAGTGTGACTCTTTTGGCCGGCGCGGCGCTTCTCAGTGCGGAGTGTACGGGACTGGGTACCCAAAGGCTCCACTGGTCCCATGCCCACAAGGAGAACAGCAATTGGAAGCGCTGAGGAGAGAGCGAGCACAGCTGAACCAGGGAAGGCCCAGCTCTGTGGGGAAGGAGCGCCCCCCGAAGGAAAACTAAGAAACAGAAAAAACTTAATAAGTAACAAGCCAGACGTCCACTCAGAGACTCAATCTGAAAGTCGGCAATTACAAAGACGACAGGTGGATAAATCCACAAAAATGGGAAGAAACCAGTGCAAAAAGGCTGAGAACACCCGAAATCAGAATGCCTCTCCTCCTACAGGGAATCGCAGCTCCCCTTCAGCAAGAGAACAAGGCTTGACGGAGGATGAGTGTGATGAACTCACAGAATCAGGCTTCAGAAGGTGGATAATAAGAAACTT
>PVKP010034552.1:0-24086 GCA_004027715.1 Plecturocebus donacophilus
CTTAGCCTCGGCCTTTGAAGCTTGTGAGGATGAGAAAGGATGGTGGCCTGACCCTCCAGGTTACAAGTGTATCCTGGCTGAAATCTGTAGGTAGAGAATCTAGTCTTCCTGGCCACACTCACGCAGATTGGAGAGAATAAGGCTGGAAGAAAATAGGTTGTGGCCCCGTCTCCAAATATTTTTAATCCTCACTGTTCTTGGTTATGTGTTTCCTCATCTGTTTACAAACTTAAGGCACTTCCAGAGATTTTTTTTTTTTTTGATGGAGTTTTGCTCTTGTCACATAGGCTTGAGTGCAGTGACACAATCTTGATTCACTGTAACCTCTGCCTCCCGGGTTCAAGTGATTTTCCTGCCTCAACCTCTTGAGTAGCTGGGATTACAGGTACCCACCATCACCCCTGGCTAAATTTTGTAGTTTTGTTTTTTTTTTAATTACATTTTAAGTTCTAGGGTAATGTGCAGGTTTGTTCCATAGGTATAGACATGCCATGGTGGTTTTGCTGCAAATTTTGCAGTTTTAATAGAGGCGGGGTTTTACCATGATGTCCAGGCTGGTCTCAGACTCCTTAACTCAAGTGGTTCGCCCACCTCGACCTCACCAAGGGCTGGGATTACAGGTGTGAACCACCTCACATGATCGACTTGAACATTTTAATACACTGTCTCCCATTGTTCTTGTTTCGCGGTAGAGTGATTATTCAGGGTTATGCTTCCCTCAATTCTAAAAGTGGGTCTTAGAATCCAATTCTAAAGTTGTTAAGAAAAAATTAAATATTCCTAACCATTATCTAATCCAATGCATAGAATGTTTTTGTAAGTAGCAAAAGGTGAATATGATTTCCACTAATAGGGAAATAAAATATTTTGCTGTAGTTTTGGTTAGTTTCAGACAAAAACCTTTGAGACTGCAGAGGATCTTCTCATTGATTTTGCTGCTGAGGTGTGGTTGTGATTTTTCTCTCCTTTTTTTTTTCTTATATTGACTGTTGTCTTTTAAAAATGAATGACTGTTAGCATTAAGAAAATGTATCTATATTACAATTCACAGTATACAGAATTTTAATCATCTATTTCTCATCATATGCATGCTTAGTGATAGTAGTTATACATGACTTTAACTTCATATGTTTTAGAAACCAGCTGATAAAAATCACTGCCAAGAATCCCCATAAAGTGGTAATAACCATTCGTAGCTCTCTAAATTAATTTCATTATAATTACTGATAGAATGTTCAGCTAATTAACCCCTTGTACACACACACCTGCAAAACAGGAGGGAGAAAGGGATTTCTCATTGGGTCTCATTTTCTATGGCTAGTCTGCAACCATTTATCTACAGGTCTGATTGATGATTCTGAGTTCCATATTCCTCTCCAATTTGATTAGTGCAGTTTTGATATTTAGTGCATTAATCAGTTTCCACTCAAGACAGCTAAACCATACAGTAGTTTAAACACAAAGTTGAATATAAAGAAATACTGAGTTTGTAAGAAATTAAAAACATGGAGGATTGTATAGCTAAGGGATAAAAGGAAGTTTAAAGCATAGACGAATACCAGATAGAGGGAGAAGTCACTACCTCTCAGGTTAAGTTACACTGACCAAGGAAGAACTGCATGTGGGCTCTTCTCCCAGCGTTGAGATATATCGACTGTGCCCCGTGGTGCACGGGAGAATGGACAAGTTCACTCTACTACTCCATCAAGCTGTCCAGGGGGCAGTGCCAAGCCTCAGAAGTAACTGCATTGCTGTCTGCAAGGGTGCTCAGGTGGTGAGAAGCCCGCTAGGAGGGCAGGGAGAAGCAGCCAGTGGAGAGGTGTCCTGTGCTGCTGGATCCTGGACAGGGGAGCACCTGGAGACCAGGAAGGGAAGCTGCCTGCCGCAGTGTCCCTCTAGGGCCCTTGGTTGGCTAAGCTTAACATCATACCATGTGAAAATAAAAATGTATGATGATAGGCTCTATTATTACAGAATAGCAATGCAGGGTAGATTTGAAGCTGAGGGACAATAAATTATTAACAGGTCCATGTAGTGTATAATTCACATTTTCTTAATTACATGGGCAACTCTAGATGATCATTTCTTATAGAAAGCTACAGCTAATCTTTTCAAATAAGCAAGACTTGTAAATGCATGTATGTTTGCTTTTTCCCTGTAACTCCTCTGGGTTTACTAAACATCTCCCTCCCCTTCGAGACCTCGGGAATCCCTAATCCCTTCCTCTTCCTCTAGTCCCTCTCTTGTTTGCAAAGCTCTCCCCAAAGTCTAAAGTAGTCTCAGTAAGATCCAATTCAAATGAGATACCTAAGCAAGATGGGCAAACAGATAAAACCAGCTGGTTGAGAATGGAAAATAGGAATTCCCACCCTCCCTCCACGTGTGCTCACTAGTATACATTTTAAATCTAGGGCCATAAAAGACAAATCATGGTATCAAAAGGCATAAACATAAACACAACGGTAGTCATTTTATTTTGCTCTGTGCCAGACACACCTGGTATGGGGCTTAATTCTCTGAGAAGCTCCAGGAATCAGGGATTAACATACTGATTTTTTTTTATAGCACTCATCAAAATCTCTTGTAAATGAGAGGAATGGTATTGCTCAGGAAAGACAGTTGGTGGGTAGAAACCGGCTTCAAATATAGCCGTGTTCTCCCTCTGAAGCCAGTGCCCAGGGCCAGGCTTAGTCAGGATGGGTCCTGCAGGTCCCCACTGGCCCAGCCTTCACAGGTAGCTTCTTTAGCTTACCCCGTAGTTCATCGGATGGGGGTCCTCTCCCCAGGATTCAGCAGCCAGGCAGTCAGGACTAATGCAGCAGGGGTCCAGACACCTGTACTTCTTCCACCAGGGCCAGCACCCCTCAGATCGAATGCTGGGTTGGAGGGTCTCTCTGCCATACTGATGGTTAAGTATGTTCAATATCACCTCTGCTCTTCTTTCCCTATAGCCATGTTTGTGAGAAGACAGTGCTGTTTTCAATTCTAACTAAAATGGTGTCCCTACTAAAGTGCCAACACTATGAACATTTACTGAGAACTTAGTTTTCCAAAGACTGTGCCCTGTCTGCTGGTGATTTTTGTTAAAAATACTCTTACTTTATTAGCAAACCAAACTTTCTTTTTTTCTAATAAGTCAATATCTAGTCTTTGGTATCTAGCTGCTATTTGATTAGTGACAGATACAGTATTTTTACCAAAGTGTTCCTACTCAATGACTAATAATTTTTTATTGATGTCTGTTACAGATTGTCTTTAACTTTTGAATCTCAGTTAAGATATTTTCTGTGACATACTGACTTTGTATTTTAAACCAAATTTTCTGAACCAATTGCCCTAAGCTTCAGAAACTTGTTATAAAGATTGTGTCATGCTCTTTCCAGAAGACAGGGACCACATGCTGTTAACCCTCTGCGCACTTGACCTAACGTCCTTCTAATTTTAAGTGTGCAATTCAGATTTTCAAAGTTGTGTTTTTTGTTTAAGTCAATGATAATACTGAAGAACTCAAAGAGGAGAATGGCCACTGTTAAGGATAAGAGAAACAGTTTATTGTTTGCCTTGTAATATCTTGTATCAGTTGCATTTTTTTTTTTTTGAGGTGAAGTCTCACTCTGTCACTCAGGCTGGAGGACAGTGATGGGATCTTGCCTCACTGCAACTCCCATCTCCAGGGTTAAAGCAATTCTTCGGTCTCAGCCTCCTGAGTAGCTGGGATTACAGGAGCATACCACCACGCCCAGCTTACTTTTGTATTTTCAGTAGAGACGGGCTTTCACCATGTTAGCCAGGCTGGTCTGGAACTCGTGACCTCAGGTGATCCACCCACGCTAGCCTCCCAAAGTGCTGGAATTATAGGCATAAGGTACCGCACCTGGACTGAGTTGCATTTTATGTTTTTCTTCCTGAAAGAGAAAAATTAGACGATTTAGAAATTCACAATTAAAGTTGTCATCTTTGTGGGTGACAACATAATTTCATAAGCAGGAGGAGGTCATAGTCTGCAAAGTGAGCCCCATGTTCTGTTTCTGGTCCAGCTGCAGAGGCAAATGGACACCGGCTTCCTCTATTCTTAGCTGTGCTCTCAAGCGAGGTGGCTCTTTGCTTCCATCATTTGCCTCCTAATGATACACATGACAGCTGTGTGTAAAATGAACTCAGAGTTGATGGACAGAGTTTTCCAACTTCTGAGTGTCACTTAGTTTGCTTGTTACATGGATTTGTGATCATCATCTTTGCTAATTGATGGAACAATCCACTGTGGACTTCTCCTCCTATTTTCTTACCTGGCGAAAAGGCCAAGGAATATTTTAGTGGACTCTTAAGAGGTATTTCAGAGTAAGAGAAAGATAATCCTAGCTTTTCTTGCATCTTTAATTTTGAAATAACATTTTTCTTTTTGCTGTTGTCCAAATCGTCTTTGATACCCATTATCCTTTATTGTGTGTCAGACCTTAAGAAAAACATTCCCGTATAGCAGGAAGTTTCATATCCTAAATAAGGGGACACTGTGTTGATGACAGGAGTGACAAACTGGCATAGCACAGCACAGAAGCTCTTCTGCTAACTCTGCCTTCCCAGGTCCACAAAGAAGCAAAGTGCACAAACTTCATGAGTCTGGAGAGGGATCTATTTGTGAGACTTAAATTTCTGTAGTTTCATCATAGGTACCCATTTAGATTTAGTTTCTTTAAAACTAAAATAGGAAAAAAAAAACTTTTGCTCTGCGTAGGTTGAGATAATTTTTACCTCTAGTTGTAGCGTAAGGGCATTTAGAATGGCTGTCTACTTCAGACATTCTTTCTCTCTCTCTAAAAGAGTATAGTCTTATCTGTTTACTTACCGAGAGTTTGAGGTTGATTAACTGCTATGCAGAGAGAATGCTAACATAACAGGACCTGGGAGTCTGCACTGAAGCCTGGTCATCTCATCAACTTCCTAACATAATAAGACCTGGGAGGCTGCACTGAAGCCTAGTCATCTCATCAACGTCCTTCTGCTATGCCTTCCTTCCCCAGCCAGCTCTACAGCAATGCTGCATTGGGTGTACTCTGGGCAAAGGTGCTCTGTATTAGAAATCAGAAACAAAATATTTTATTTGCCTCCAAGGAGTGTATACACTCCTAGCGGGGCGAAGTACTGGAAGAGTTTATACTCAAACGGGGGTGCAGCCGGATTAGGGTAGGGTATGTGTAGAAGATTCCCTAGGGGCACACCAGAGCCAAATCCTGAAAATCAAGAGGTATGTGTTTGGAGAAGAAAAGTAAGATGAAGGTGCACGCCTAAGCACATGGATGCGGAAGAAGAGGCTGCGTCTGAAGTCCACTGAAGTCAGGAGTGCAGTTAGCAGTTGTGAGAGGCGGTCGGTAAGCACTGTAAGGAAGGCGGCAGTGATGCAGGCGGATAAGGAGACTTGGAGTTTTACTGCAGAATGGAGTAGGACCCGGTACTAGGCTGACTCTGCTCTCAGAGTGGGAAGAATCAAGAATGCATCGCAGCTGCTTCTTTGGGAATCTAGATGAAAAGCTGATGCATTCACTCAAGTGGGGCCACAGTTAGGTTTGGAGGTGGTTAAGCCTGCTGTGGACTGATGGGTTTGTGATGGATGCCTGTGCATAACCAAGCAGGCGTGGTCTGTAGGCTGTGGGTCCTGCAGGGATGGAGCTAGAGATACTCATGCAAGTACTTTAAATTACATTCCTGAGCACTGGACTGTAGCACTTGAGCTGTTCAAGTGGTGTAAGGCAGTTGTGTGGCCCAAGTTACGCTCTTGGCTGTTCTCTGCAGCACTGTGATGCAAGGATGCCTGGAGGATGTGTGGCTTTCCATTCAGCCAGACCACATGTCACCATTCTTGCGGCTGCACCAACAAGACTAACTGTCCAGCATCCTCTAGGAATCTCTTGAATTCAGCACCAAGTTCTGTGCCCAGGAGATACCCTGCCCTGGCAGACTGGGGCAGTTGGTTACCAGTGGGTGTCTAAATTCACGGGGACAGTTGGTTGCCAGTGGTAGTGTGATGTTTTGGTTACATTAGGTACAGCTAGGAGGTACTGTGTGTGTGTGTGTGTGTGTGTGTGTGTGTGTGTGTGTACGCGCCTGCACGTGTGTGGAGGGGGGCAGGCTTGCTCCATATGTGTCTCAAATTGGCAACAAAATGTGTCCAAGGAATTCAGAATCAATGGCTCCCTCTATAAACCCATGAGAGCTTGCCACCCTAAGTGGTCTTAGTACAACATGTTTGCAAATCAGTAATCTGAGTTCTTCCTTAAATTGTCTTCTTCAGGGGATTGTGAGAAACAGTCTCTGCGACTTCAGAAACAAAAGAAACTTAAATTGAAAAAATCAATGCTATTTAACTAAAACAAAAGGCGGTTACCACTGTGTCTGTCTTTGCTTCTTTAATTTTTCAACGTCTCCCTTCCTATATTAACTTCTACTTCTCATTTTGCCTTCGGTTTTTTTCACCTAATACTCAGGTCTGGGGAATTTCTTATTAAGCCAGTAAACTTTATTTGTACTTATATTGTTGGGTGATATGTTGAAAGATGAATAACCTTGTGTGTGTTTTTGTGTGTGTGTGTGTGTGTGTGCGCATGTGCATGTTGATTTAAATGTGATTGAGAGTATCAGGATTTAGATTTTCTGGAGAAAATACACAATGTTATAACAGTTAATCTAACTCAAGAATTTTTCATTTTTGTGCACTTCACATAAAAAGCTATTATAAATATATATTTTGTTATCAGTTTTCTGATGTTCAATATTCTTTACCTGATGATAGGAAAAAAAATTATTTTTATAATTGTGGAGCTGATAATCTAAAATTAAAGTTGTAGTTAGCAGCTACAGGTCTGCTTTAATCTGAATGGGTAATGCCTGATAAGATGAATGCCTTATTTGCCAAGAATCACTGTGTAAGAACATGAACCCGTGAACTAACCCCAAGACCTCTAGGTTGTGCCTGTGTATTGTACTGTCACCCCTAGTGGCATTTATTTAGAGCCCTTGCTGTCGAAAACTGTCAGAATTATTCACCTAAATACAGTTGTTAAGACAAGTCATCCATAAGAAGCAATTTGTTCCAAACTGCAAATGAGATTACTTTAGATGGTCTCTGATGTGCAGACACCCTGAAATGAAGTATTACACAGATGAAGAGAGGGATCCAAGGAGCTACTTTGACAAGGAGGAGCTCAGACATTCAGTTTGGGGTTTTGGGATCAATCTCAGATAGTCAAACTGACGTAAAGCAGGATCCTGCCCTGGGCAAAGAGAGGGAAGAGGCATGAACACCTCCCAAGCACGATGAAAGCTAGTCATTGCACAGCGCTTAGGAAGCATCTTTCTGCCCTAAGTTACTAAAGAAAGCAGAGGAGATCATGCTGGCCCCAAATCTTCCTCTTCCTCCCCACTGGTGATAAAGCAGACTTAAAGACAACATTTCATTATATATATCAAATTACATGTATATCAAATGATATATTTATGTATCATGATATATATATATCATGATACATACATTAAATTATACATCTTTGGGCAGGTATCATCTTAGTGTAGAAGAAGAAGAAAAGATGAGACCACATGAGGTATGCAAGGAAAGCATAAAAGTGAATTAAATAAACAAGAAATAAAACTCACTGTGGTAAGGTCCCATCCTTTAAGATAGCACTGCAGATCCTGCTGAAATCCTACTCATGGTTGTATTTGTATCATTGGAGGCCTTGTTCTTAGAATTTTCTTAATTTAAAAAGCTTTACCTTGAAGAACATATTTCATGTTCATCAGTGAACTTAATTCACTAAGAAATGTATCCTAACATTACCTTCTAGAAGATTCCTTCTTTGACATAACCTCTGAAAAGGTCATCTTTTTTAATGCTTTGTCTCTATCACTCACCCTTTTAATTTTCAGAGTCAATGTCGAATTTTTGTCAGAAGTAAACTCATTTAATATTTCTCTACTGATAAGCTTTATGAGATTGGGACTTGATAAGAGTGGGATGTTTTTATGATCACGTTTTCAGTGTGGAAAGCACTGATCATGGTACATGCTCAATAATTATGTTCAATACATACTTGTGATTGGCTTACTGTTATTATTTTCAGACAGGGTCTTGCTTTGTCGGCCAGGCTGGTGTGTGCAGTGGCATAATCATGGCTCACTGCAGTCTCTACCTCCTGGGCTTGAGCTGTCTTCCCTCCTCAGCCTCCCAAGGAGCTGAAACTACAGGCCCATGCCTCATCACACCCAGATATTTTTATTGTATTTTTAATAGAGACAGGGTCTTGCTATGTTGCCAAGGTTGGTCTAGAACTCTTGAACTCAGGAGTAATCTGCCTGCCTTGGCCTCCCAAAGTACATGACTGACTTATTGAATGACCAGTGCAGAACTAATTCAACTCCGTTTTTCTCTGCATTGGTCAACAGAAAGCTTAGCTCTCAATTCAGTACCCAAGTATCCATTACTTTAGGTTTTATTTTTGTGTCTTATCTGTGTGTCTTCTTATATTGATCCTTTCCTCTCCATGATTTAATTTTAACTTTTATATTAGCACAACATTGGAAGAGTATTAAGAAATCTTGCTCTCACTTTCCCTGCCTTTACTCACAGGTAGAGTATGTTTATGCCTCTCATAAATGAAAGCAACATTAAAATACAACACTTGTTTTCGTTTTGTGAAGAGAGAACTGTTTTTTCTGTTAGATGTTTGACATTGCGCTGGATACAGTGCAAGAGAGTATACTGCATCAAAATACTATTTTATTTTACTTTTTTTTGAAACAGAGTCTTGCTCTGTAATCAGGCTGGAGTGCAGTGGTGCAATCTCAGCTCACTGCAACCTCTGCCTCTTGGGTTTAAGTGATTCTCCTGCCTCAGCCTCCTGAGTAGCTAGTATTAAAGGTGCACACCTCCATGCCCAGCTAATTTTTGTATTTTTAGTAGAGATGGGGTTTCACCATGTTGGCCAGGCTGGTCTTGATTTCTTGACCTCATGATCCACCCTCCTCGGCCTCCCAAAGTGCTGAAATGACAGGCATGAGCTACCATGCTCGACCCCTGTGTCTTTTAAAAAAACCAAACAACAAAAAATTCCAAATTGCAGCAAACAGAGAATGCTTTCTCCCATGCTGTGTGCTCTCGAAGATCAGACATGTCTCTTTTCTTTCTTCTCAGTGTCCCTCACACATAGGTACTCAGTAACTTTTTAATTGCTGCCAAGTTCTGTTTTACTCTATGTATATCAACTATATTGGGGTTGTAATCTGGTAAAAGAACTGACAAAGACATGCTGGTGTGGTGGATACATTAAACAGAAGTAAACTGAACAGAAGTCAGACAGGACACAGGAGTCCTTGTCTGGGGGAAAATTGGAACCCAGTCATCAAGAACAGGACTCTCAGGTTACAGCAGGAGAGATGGCTAAGACAGACAGGGCCAGTAAAAGGCAGAACCTGAAAAAAAAAAAAAAAGGGAGAAAAAGAGCAAAATTGAGCATCTTCTATGTATCAGGCATGATGCCCGGGATTTGTGCATATGCTATGGAGGTTGAGATTTCTAAGTAATGAAACTGGGTGATGATGAAGTCATTTACCGAGATAGGGAATGTAGGAGGGGAAGCTTGCAGGGCTCAATTACATAAAAATGCCCAAACATAGCTGCTCCCAGCTTCTTGCCACCACTGTTGCTCTTTCTCTTTTCCCATCCCACCCTATTCTTCCCCTTTGTCTCCTATCCTCATTCTGTCTCCCTCTCCTACCATCCCATCCTGCTCATGCTGATTATGTCCATGATTTATGTGGGTTGCTCCGAGATGTATTCTGGCTACAGCAATGACTATTGATTATCTCTATTATGGGAATGGCTAAATAATTAGATGAGTTCACTGGGATCCAACTTCCCGTGACTCACCGAGAGCGCCTAAAGAGAGAAAATCACAAGTAACTCAGTTCATGTTACACTGAAGGATGATGGTTTTAATAACTGAATTACCAACAAAAATTGGGGAAAAGACATGAACTTCTGCACAGCTATTCTAAACATAGCCATAGCAACTCTTATGTTATGCACCAGGATCATTCTGGAAAAAAATGAGAGGGGGAGGCTTAAAACCAATTCGACAGATGCTCATTTGAGTCTTTTTTCATCTCGTCTTGGTTCACCAGTTCTGAGTTTTCTTTGAATAGTTACAACCTCAGTGTGAATAAGCATAGACATTTTAATTATTTCAAGAAAATGGAAATAAAACTTTACTGCAGAAGAAATGTACTCTTTTTGAGTGATCTATATTGAAAAATATATACAAACTCTGAATAGACTTCATTAGCTTGTTATATTTTTGAAATCTCCTAACCTATTCAATCTCCTTAGAAAGAGGTTTATAGCATCCTTTTGGGGACCTTTCAGTCAAGAACCATAAATTAGGCTAAACGTACACAAATAATATTGACTAATAACCATTTGTAGTTTACGATCCAGAAGAGAAACAAGGAAACTGGTAATTGATCAGGGAATTTTGAACTTTATAGATGAAATATGTGTGCACGTGTGTTTGTGAATAAGAAAATTGGATACAAATCAGCAAGATGGAGAAACTGCCTTTTAAACTGTCCCAGGATTTGGTTTCTGTCTTCTTCTGTAGATGAAAACATTGAAAGTTCTTAAGCATGGTTGCCATTGTGCTCCTCATGGGAAAAATTGAAAAGTGAAATTAAGAGGAAATGAGCAAGGTCAGAAAAGATACATATGACCATTCCTACTGAGAGAAAAGTCAGATATTGACATGTGTAGGTGAATAAGTTATTTTTCCCTCATTTATGTTTATTAATTGATATTAAGACTTTAAAATTGCATAATACAGGAAAGGAAAAATATTAGATCTCAAAGAGATGTCCCCCTGATTCTATTGTGATAAGTGCAATTATGTACCAATCTGAACTTAAGATGACTGAGCTTCCTTTCTGCTGTTGTCTGGGATATCATTTAATGGAAAATAATTCAAGTGAACATTTCTTCTGATCTGGATCAGGGTACGCAGGGTTACTGAAAGCAGGAGAAGGTCCAGCGGCATATATTGTCCCATGTTAATTCCGGTACTGTGCAGTGCTTTTTAAATTAAACATCCTCCTAGGTTGGTGAATAAAGTGTATTCTTTTTTGTATTCTAACTGTATTTGGAAATGCTTCATAAAATGGGCATTTCTAAGTCTTTTACCTGAATAAAGATGAACAATATTTTAAATGTTAAAAACTTCTAAAAATTAAGGTTCTAGACAGTATGGTTACATGTTCACCTTTAGGTGATACAAGTGATACAATTTGATAAAAGTGTGAACTAGGAAGAAATTAACAACATGGAGAGAAAGGGATGAAACTCCCGCTGGATGGCTAAGCTTAGGGATAATATACCAGGAAGGCCCAATACAGAAACACTTAACTTTGCTTTTACGGTTTTACCACCTGCCCCTGCCAAAAATGTCCAAGATAGTTTTCTATGCTATTAGAATTGTCTTTTAAATAATATGGTGAGTGTGGTAATTGTCTCCATTTCCGTGAAAGATGAGTTACTCCACAGTAAAAGTGTACGTTACTTGACCCTTCTCTGCTTGTATTTTTTTTTTTGATATTTTATCCCTTAAATCTTAGAAACGCTGTGACCTCTTAGTTGTGTTCCCTTATTTTCTTCTCCTTTCTCAACTCAATATTTATACATAACTGCAAAGGAGTCCTAAATCTGAATTTGGAGACTTAATTTTGATTTTATTAACTATGACTGCAGTTTCTAAAACAAGAGGTCACAGGATAATGTGGGAACCATTCCTTCCTTTTCGGGAAACCCGTCATCTTTGAGCAAGCTTAGTGAAGTGGAAAATCTTATATGAAAGCCTTTTCTGTTGACAGAGCATTGGTATTTGTAGTGTTACTCTGTTTTCTTATCTGCAGAGGGAGGGATTTGGATTACAGCCTCTCCAAGGAACACCCAGATCTTAGATTTAAGGATTTTGTTTACTGTCTATGAATAATATAAATTCTACTCATTCCTCTGGGTCCAGACAAATGCCATCTACTTCAGGATTCTTTTCCCAATCATTCAAGGAGCTGAAATAGAAAGGGTTTTCTATTTCCTCTTAACTTTGACAGCATTTTGGATGATCACATTCTGATAGTTCATTATAATAATGATCACAGTCTGCCTCAGCCTTTCACGTGCATTATTTGTATTTAACCTGCTATAACATAACTGGCCATCAGGCAAGAACTTTGTCTCATATATTTGTGTTTTTCTTTATAATAATTGGGAACTAATATGAGATCAATAATTTATTAAAATGTTTGTCTTGAACATTCTCTTTTTAAATGTACGTTTAAAGTAGGTACCTTTTCCAAAAGAAACACTATTGTTACGATTGAGGTTAGGCTCCCAGACCTGACACAGGCTGAGGAGCCTTGCGGTTAACTCCACAATCCCTTCCTTGCAACCCTTTCTTACCATTCCACCCTATCATCTCCTGCCCTTCTTCTAGGGTCACTCTTCTGTTTTTTAAGAGGGTCTTATTCTGTTGCCCAGGCTGGAGTGCAGCGGCCTGGTCACAGTTCCCTGCAGGTTCAAGTGATCCTCCCGCCTCCGCCTCCTGAGTAGCTGGGACTATAGGTGTGCACCACCATGCCCAGCTAGTGTGTGTGTGTGTGTGTAGCTGGAGTTACGCCATGTTGCCCAGACTGGTTTCAAACTCCTGGGCCGAAGCAATACCCCCACCTTGGGCTCCCAAAGAGCTGGGATTATAGGTGTGAGCCACCACTCCCAGCTGGGGCCACTCTTCATGTGACCTTTTGTCCCGACGGTATCCTAGCAATAGATGATTGTTGAAAAAATGTCTTGTTTCTTTTGATGCCTCATTTATGAAATATGGGTTTCAGTTCAAAAGTCAGGTGTAACGGTAAAAACTCAAGTGTGTAACAAACGTAACAACAACAAAAAAAACAAAACACAACTTTGCTCTCTACAGTGAACGCGTGGCCCTTGACCTGGTGAAACAGCTTACCTTCTCTTCTTGGGCCGTGTCAGGTTCCTAAGAGTTGGTACCAGGCCAGGGTGCTGCCAGGGAAGAGGCAATAACATTGTCGCCATTGACACCAGACTTTCTCTGACCAGCTGAAAGGCCCAGGTCACATCCCCGTATCCGCTGTCTCTCTTGTCCTTGTGCCCCACTCCAGCGGGAGAACACTTCTGCATTGAAGATGTTAGTTACTAAGTAGGCAATTTAAACGTTCTGGTTACTAACCTATTTCTGACTTCTTTCTATGATTTCTTAGTGTGGATTCTGAGTGCAGTCTATTACTGGATACTCAATGCAGTGTTATGCCCCCAAATAGAAATTCCTCCCAAGTTGTGGGGAAAGTGACAACTAAATGTTCTCTAGTGGCCTCGAAACCTTACATTCCTAGGAACACATACCTGGTGGCCCAATTCCATTGTGAACACACGGTTCTTTCTTGAAGAACTTGAACACCAGCAAATTATTTCAATTTATTGAAACCGCTTTTATCACACAAGCTACCCAAATGCAAACAAAGCCAATGAAGTATGAAATTGGCTTTATGAAAGCAAAGACTTTGACTTTCTTAAGTGACTCACTGGAGGGTATAAATTTTGAAAGACTATTTGGTACAGTAAGGAATAGAATTATCTGAAAGCATAGAATTGTTCAGCTCCTCAAAAAATGAGATATTAAGGAAAAGACTTTATACAATTCTAAAGTGTTCAAAAAATGGTTGATTAAATGAGGCAAATATAACTAACCGAATGTCATAGGTAATGATGGAGAACATATGGCTAGAAAGAGAACGAGTGAGAAGTAACGCTCAAACAATGAAGAAAGTAGTCTTTTATTTTGATTTTGATTTTTCTGAGACAGAGTCTCGGTCTGTTGCCAGGTGCCAGGCCTGGAGTGCAGTGGCGCGACCTCAGCTCTCTGCAATCTCCACCTCCTGGGTTCAAGCAATTCTCCCGTCCCAGCCACCCGAGTAGCTGGGAGTACGGGCACATGCCACCACACTCAGCTAATTTTTGTATGTTTAGTAGAGACGAGGTTTCACCATGTTGGCCAGGATGGTCTCGATCTCTTGACCTTTTGATCGGCCCACCTCGGCCTCCCAAAGTGCTGGGATTACAAGCATGAGCCACTGCGCCCGGCCAGAAAGTAGTCTTAACCAGGATTCTGCACATTAAAAAATGGTGTCAGATTCTTTATTCCAGCACCATCGCCCAACCTTAAAACAATATCGTATCTACTATCCGATCATGGATTTTTGTTCACAGGAGTAGCATGTTCAATAGGTACTTTGGTGCGAGTGCATAGATGTGAAGTGGCTTCAGTGTGGAAATAGGTTTTCATTTTAACACCTGAAAAATGCAAGAGAAGGGAAATACCTCTTCAACACCATGGAAATTTCCAGTTATTTTACGTAAACGAAGAAGGGAGCAAATATGTAAGACTTGGACAAGATCACATTCTGAACACTGCCTTGCCTTGGCTGGAGCAGGTGCCGTCTTGGTGGCCATTTGCACCTGAAAGAATGGCTGAGGTCACAAGTATCTGATTATCTGGAATGATATGCTCTCTGTCATATCGGGGAAAATTAGGCAGACCTATTCATTCCATTTAACCTCATTTTCCTTCATGCACCTGTGCTTAGAATGACCCCGATTTTTGCTGTTTTCAACATGTCATCACAATTACAATCATGCCTTTATTAATAATATATTTACAGACATCTATCCCTTGCACAGAATGCTCAGCATTTCATGTTCTGGAGCTGTTTTAATTCTTAGAAAATCCCTAAAAGAGAGGTACTATTCTGTTTTCCATGGCTAAATAAACTTGTCCGTAAAAATGTCGTAATCGAACGTAATTACTTATGTCTTAGGTGGTTTTCTTGCATGCCATTGATCTAAAATTGTCCGTATTTGAGCAACACATTCAGCATGACCTTCAAGAACCTCCGCACTGTTTTTTCCTGTCTTTCCTTCTTCCCTCCCTCCCCCACCCCATTTCTTTCTCTTTCATTCCTTTTTTCTGTCTTTTCTTGCCCTTTCTCTTTCCTTTTTTTTCTTTCTTTATTTCTCTTTCTTATTCTCTTTCCTCTCTTCCCTCTTTTCTTTCCTTTCTCTCTTTTTCTTTCTTTCTTTCTTTCTCTTTCTTTTCTTTCCTTCTTTTTTCTTTCTTTTCTTCTTTTTTCCTTACTTACCTTTGGATGGAATCTGGCTCTGTCTCCCAGACTGGAGTATAGTAAGTGCAATGGTGTGATCTCCACTCACTGCAGCTTCTGCCTCCCAGATGCAAACAATTCTCCTGCCTCAGTCTCCCTGGTAACTGGGATTACAGGTGTGCACCACCATGCCTGGCTAATTTTTGTATTTTTGGTAGAGATGGGGTTTTGCCATGTTGGCCAGGCTGGTCTCAAACACCTGACCTGAAATCTGCCTGCCTCGACCTCCCAAAGTGCTGGGATTACAGGCATGAGCCCCCCACCAGGCCACTTCTGTCTTATTCTCAAAGATAGTGTGTTTTCCTTCCTTAACTTCTCATCATTCTTACTCCATTTGAACATTTGCACCTCATGTCAGAGGTAATTATATTACACATGCGTATATGTACATATGCACATTTCTTATAAGAACTCCTGTAGATTAGATACTATGAACTGAACAAATAGTTGACTATTTTCATATGTCAACTAATTTACCCAGCAGTTTGTAACTAACACTATTCTCACCATATAAGGGATTTTCTGGACATCACACTGATCACACTTGGTAGAGGTACAATTTGTTTATTGTTTGATAAAACTCTGTCCATATTTTCAATCATCTTTAGCCAACTGCTGTGAGAATCTTGTTCAGAATTGCAGGATTGAATGATATAAATATTGTTTCTTTAACTGCATGTGAATGGCATAGCTGTTTCAGTAAATCTTGGCATCATCTAAAACTATGTCATGTCTTTGAATATGAAATTTTCTTTATATTTTAAGGAACTGCATATTCTTACATGTTGAGCCACACATGCCTGTGATTTCTGTTGTGATACCCTGTGCTACATTCTTGTGCTAATATATGTGGTTTATAAAGAAACAGATAAGAAGATAAACCCTGATTGCATCATATAATTCCATGTGGTTGAATAATGAATGATCATTGCAATTTTCTTGGAAAGGTGTTTTGTTGCCTTTGTTGTAAACACTATTATTTTAAAGACTAGTGTGTCTGCATACTGTTGGTAGACTTTGTCTAAAATAAATTAAGATTATTTTCTAGTAAATAGAAAACTTTTGCACAAAAAGATTGATCCTGATGAGTTGACATTAACCATCTTAAAACTCATTAATTACAAATACAAATTTGACACCTTTGTATACCCAGTATTGTATCTCTCTAAAAATTGTAACATTTAAAAGGAGAAATAAGATACTGTTGCTCTAATAGCTACCCCTTTTTACAGCCCTTTTACATTCATTAAGTAAAGGCAGATACCACCTCTGACTCTTTTCAAATACTTGTATATTCCAAATTAGAGACAAAATCTTAAAAGTGGATAGTGTTTTTGGAAGATGAAGAGTTTGAGCAGTGACACTATTTTGGAGATAATTGTGATGACACAGCTATATTGCTTTGAGGGACAACTATCATTTATGTTTATATGTTCATTAAAAACTAACAAGCAATCACATTAATTTACAGTCCCATCTCAAGCCATATAAATTCAGGCATCTTACATATTTCAGTTTTAGAAATCAAATTTTTAAATAATGTAAGTTATGGATCATTACTGTCTTTGGATTATATACAAACATAAAATATTCCCTGATTTTAATATTTAAAAAAATACACATTTCAGGGAACTACTTTTTCGGTGACATTGAATAAGGGAAAGAGTCAACCAAATTGTGAAAATATTCTGGAACCCACAGCAATCCAGAGGGTTCGCTTCTATTTTTCTAGCCAATTTGAAAGAGCTATAAGTGAAACAAAATATCTTCAGTTGCATATGGTTTGAGAGGTTCTCTAGGTAAATAGACATAAGGAATAACATATTTTATATACATAACAGATGTAATATGCTTGTAGATAAGCATATAAGTACATGTATTTATAAAAATGGGTTATATATGTTCATATATACAGTAGGGACTAGCGAAGTGTAGGCTTTGTTAACAGTGGAAATCTCTAGGGAAAAGCATAGGAATGGATAGACTTGGAAGGAGAACGTCCACCTTATACTTTGTATACATTTGTTTTCTAACTTTTTTATTATAAGTTCTGGAGTACATGTACAGAGTGTGCAGGTTTGTTACATAGATACACACATGCCATGGTGGTTTGCCGCATCCATCACTCTGTCATCTACTTTAGGTATCTCCTAATGCAGGCTAGCGGAGGGGATGGCAAGGTTGGAGGCATAGGGGAGGGATGTTATTAGGAGAAATAACTAATGCTTTTTAACTTTAATTTTTTTTTTTTTTTACTGTGAGAAAACCAGAAAAAACAAAAAGTATTTTAAAGAAAGATTTATAAACAGCCATCATTGCACTGTATATGACATCGTGTCTGCTGTAAAGATTTGTCAGATTGTCACCTTGCCTGCATTTGAAGCTGTGTTTCAGATGTGTTTGCTGGGTCAAGACAGTAAATAAGAGTGGGAGGAGATAAGCATTTAGTCACGTGCTTCCACAACTCAAACTCTGGGCAGTTTTGAAACAAAATGGGTTTCCAGACAACTTAGAAAATAAGGGAACAAAGAAATGACTCTGGGCAAATTTACTTTTTAATCCTTGGTTTTCGGAATATTGGGCGCCTGAGTTTCTTTGTACAATGGTGATATAAGATGCTGATAAGATTTATAAAGGAGTTTCGTAAATGGTAGCAGCATACTTCCCAATAACTCAGATCTTTCTTGAATTCTCATTCACTCTCTTATCCATTTGTACTTCATTATCTTATTAAACCTCACTATTTGATTTACCTTGTGATGCATCCAAGATTAGTCAATCAAATGGATTGTAATGCAATATCTAAATAAAATATTTCATATATCTCCTGTACCTCAAACATTTTAATTCACATTTGAAAGACACCTGTAAATATTTTAGGAAAAAAAAAGATTTTTCTGTGAAACAAAATTAAATACTGAAGCGATGAAGAACTTGAGCATTAAAAATATATTAAACACAAAATGTTCACATAAACGAATTGCTTCTAGGTTTTGCACATGAAAATTGAAAGTTACTTATAACGCATTCCCTCTCTGTAGAGTTCCTCATGTCTAATTCATAATAAGACATTTAACATTGATTTCATTTTAAGAAAGTAGTCTTAAAGATGACTTCTGGGGCTGGTTGAAGTGGCTCATTCCTGTAATTAGAGCATTTTCGGAGGCTCAGGCAGGAGGATTGCTTGGGGCCAGCAGTTGAAAACCAGTAGACTGTAGAGTGAGGCGTCTCTATCTACCAAAAAAAAAAAAAAAAAAAAAAAAAAGCCGAGTGTAGTGCTCAGGCCTGTAGTCCCAGCTACCCAAGAGGCTGAGGTGGGAGGATTGCTTGAGCCCAGGAGGTTGAGGTTGCAGTGAGCCAAGGTCCCAACACTGCACTCTCGCTTGGATGACAGAGCAAGACCCTGTCTATTAAATAATAATAATAATGAGTGAAAGAGTTAGAAAAAAACGTGTATTTTAAAATAATATTAGTGAAAATATATGCATCTATTATTTTAAAATTAATTTTTTTTGAGATGGAGTCTCACTCTGTCGCCCAGGCTGGAGTACACTGACGTGATCTCAGCTCACTGCAACCTTGTGCCTCCTGGGTTCAAGCGATTTCCTGCCTCAGCCTCCCGAGTGGCTGGGACTACAGGCGTGCCACTTCACCAGGCTAATTTTTCATACATTTAGTAGAGACGAGGTTTCAGCATGTTGGCTAGGCTGGTCTCGAACTCCTGACCTCATGTGATCTGCTCACCTCCGCCTCCCAAAATGCTGGAATTAGAAGTGTAAGCCACCACACCTGGCCCAAATTACTTAATTTATAAAATAATACATTTACATGATTAAATTTTCAAGCAGCACAAATGTTTTCAATTAAATTTTTCTTTCCCATTATTGCCTGCTACTACCTATCTTTCGAGAGAAAATGACTACTAAAGTTGGTTTTACATCTTCCAAAATTATATATAGATATGCATGTCAGCAGTGTTATCTATACATGTCTTTATTTGCATAAATATTACAGAGGGAAACAAACAGTTGCTGAGCTACATTTTTTGTGGATAAAAAAGCAAGATGAACAATCATTTTGAGCTGGGGGAGAAGGGATAATTAGAGGTGGAAGTGTGTGTGAGCAATCCTCTGACTCCTTATTCATTGTATAATGGCATAAATATGTAATAATTAAGTTTTCACAATAAGTAGACTTTTTTCTTGTTATAGTACCAATGCTGTGAATGTCTTACAAATATATGTATATGTGCATATACACAGGTAGGGTACATTTCAGAAGTTAGGTTGCTAGATCAAAAGATTTCTACATTATTAATATTGAAAGTTATGTCCAAATTAGCAAGAAATTTACACAGACTTGACTTAAAAAACGAGTGTCTCTTTTCCAATATCTTCATCAAAACAATGTTTTAAACTGTTGCTGTTTTATATATATTATTTTCATACTAAGCTTCTTAACTCTTAAGAAAATTAATACCCCCCATGTCTAGGGCAGGTGAAGTGTGCAGGGTAGGACGTTAGTTCCTGTGTGGCAACCGTAAACATATATTATTACTCCTTATTAAGCTTGTTAACTGTTGTGCAGTTGATTCTCTCTTGGGATCTCATTACACCATCCTGTCTTTCAAAGGCACATTCTGTATCAGTTCCTTGCATGTTCGCACCTGGATTTACATCTCTTGCCCAAGTCAGTGTTTGTAGGGTGAGGATTCTTCATTAGTAACACAACACTGATTTATATTTGCTTTCTACTTATTTCACAACCTACCTAAATTTAAACCCTGCCTCTAATAAGTACAGATTTTCATAACGTGCACTTCTACCTGCAAGGTTGACCAGAAGGTTGGAGCGGCAGAAGCAGGGTCAGGTGTAGCAAGTTCTTTTCAACCTGCCAGGCTGGCTGCCCCATCACAGGCAGTGCAGGCTGCAGCCTCGCTTACAGACTGGGGGGTTGTATGGGGCGTCTGCAGGTAGCTGGGTGCCATTCTAAGCAAAACCGCATCTTGGTTCTCAGGGGCAGACATTCTGCTTAATTGGGTCAACATCCTGGGTTCGAGAGCCTGATGCCCTGTTTACAAGGCTTGAGGCTGTTTTTGTTGTGAGCTCAGCTTAGCAGGGGAGAATGGGGAGGGGAGTCTATGGGCTTGCCTTGCTGTGACCCTAACACTACCAACTTCTATTTTGCTGTTTTACTTCACCTTAAAACAAATAGGTAAGTCTGCTTATGATAAATATAGTCAAGAAATACAAAGCAGATACTGAGTAAACTCATATACTTCAAATATATACTTTGAAATGTGTGTGTGTGTGTATGTATGTGTGTGTGTGTATATATATACGTATATATATACGTATATATACACGTATATATATATGACTAAGCCTGTTTTTCAAATGGAAGTAGAAAAATATGTTAGGAAAAAGTTAGATGAAAGGAATTACTCCATTATTGAATATTTTAAGTAATGAACTTATGCAAAATAAGTAATCCACAAAGTTGTATACTAATATTTCACAATTGCTGTATTTTAGAATGATTACATTTAACTATTGATTACCATGGTAATGTTGGCACCAGTGAAAGGGCATTTTCAATTTTGTAGTTAATTTGTTTAATAAGAGCAATATATTTCATGTAAAGCATTTCAGGTAAATGAAATTAGCAATAAGTTTAATAAAATGGATAATTTAAGCAATTGAAATAATGCTTAGCTCAGCAGTAACAAGGCAATATAGATGATTAATTGGTCTGACTGATTAATTAGTGTGAACCATATAATATAGATGAAATAGGATGGCACCAATAAGGCCTATATCAGCTAAGAATACTAAAAACAATATCATTTATAGTTCAGGTCTAAAATGAAAATTTAACCCAAACATCTAGGGCTGGTGAAGCGTCCATAACTTCATATTGATTCATTTATGGAATCTTTTACCATACGCTGTTACTTAGGCATACTTAAACTGTTGTTCTTTGTGAATCTAATGCGTTCAAGGGAACACAATATAGACTCAGAAAACACATTTTTTATTTTAATTTCGAGAACTCGATCTTGAATAATAAGCAAATCTTTTGATCCTTCAAACACTTGTGACTGAGGCAGATTATTTAAATGGCCTTTGTAGCCAAATATTTGCAGGTAACTTTGGGTAATCTCAACGGAGTATTAAAGCCACAAGAGTTTGCATAAGTGGCTCAATCTCCAGGACATCCAAGTAAACAGTAACTCCTCCCTGGGATAATGTAGGCATAAAACAATAGAATGATTATGCACAGTGTGACTCTGCAGGGCTCCCCAAACTCTGGCTGGCTTAGAGATGGAAAGTGAAACAAGGGAACGGAGTGGAACTTCGCTCCGCATCTTCCTACAGCCAGGTGCTGTTGGACTGAAGTGCTGGTCAATCGCCACGCATGCCATCTAGCATTCCCTGTCATGTGGATGGGTGGAGTTTATCCACAGACTTCACCTAGATTTATAATTAAGCTGCACACCCAAGTGAAAAAGGGAAGACGCAGGATAGACTCCAGAGACTGGAGATTTGGTGCTGCCTCAGACACCACATCTGTGGTCATTTAGGGAAGCTCCAGGTCTCTAAAACCTTAAAGAACTGCACCCTAAAAACAAGACTGCTTGGGTGAGATTATATTCAGGACTTTCTTGCAGATGTATCTCAATGTCCTGAATTTTTTTTAAAAAGTTAGTATGTCAACGAACAAGCACACTCAGTTATTTTATGAGTGCAGCATAGTGTGCTAGAAAGAGCAGACACTTGGAAGCCAGACAAGCTGAGTGTGAATATTGGCTGTTCCTTAATAGCTAAGAGGCTGGGAACTATTCTGTGCCCCCTTTGAAATGGAGATCAGATCACTTCACTGGGTTTCTGTGAACATTTATGAGAAAATAAATGGAAAACACTTAGAAAATTAGTTGAAGCCGGTTGATCCCCAGGCCTGCAGCCAGATTCTCAGGTGAGGCCAGTTGAGTTCTATGCCAGTGAAGCAGGTAAACTAGGGCAGACCTGCACCTTTTTACAGACAAGCCCATCACCCAAATGTGGCCCCGATGGTCCCACAGAGACGGAACTCAAAGATCTCTCTTCACACCACAAACACACAACTCACAGACAGCTGAGTAAGTGTATATGATAGTAGAATCTTACTCTATGCTAAAGCTCTTACAAATAGTAGGTTAAAATGTAAGAACTCCTTTGTGTGACTCTGGGATCCAGAAAGGCTGAGTGAACAGAGGGTGATAGAATAGGAAAGAAAAGCTTTTTACCCTGATAGTCTGCTTAAAATATCTCCAGAAACTGTAATGTCATTGTGAAACAAATTACAAAAATACATATATGGCTATGTTATAAAAATCTTGAGAGGAAACTTTTCATGTAATGTACTTCTTTTGTGAATGATTTTTATGGATAATCATGACTAGAAAATGTGGCTCATTTTTCTAGTGATGATTATACTACACTGTTCACATAACAGATTTTAGAAATACCTTAAGATGTATTTCCTTTATAAAACAAGCTTAGATTTTTCTCTCAAACTAAACAATCATATTCCAGTTACTTGAAAGGAAGTTTTTTTTTTCCTACTGCCTCATTTCAGAAACAGTTCTTCAGTTTGATATCTTGGTCAGTTTTGACCAAAGATTTGTTTTGTTTTGTTCAATTGGATTTGCCATTTCTAAAATAAAATGTCCCTAAAAGAATTTTTCTGGGTAGCAACTGTAGGATTCATTTTTCTATAATTGGTTCTCCCACAGCATGTCCCATTAAATTACCTCGAGGAAAAAGCTCTGAGTCTCATTCTTAGGGAGAGAATCAGGATAGTACTAGAAACCTGAACAAGAGATTTAAGTTGCAGCACTGTACACCACAGCTAACATTTGGAAGCAACTTAAATGTCCATCAACAGAGGAGTGGATAAAGAAAATGTGGTACTTTTAAACAATGGAGTATATTCAGCCATAAAAAGGATAAGATTCAGTCACTTGAAACAATGTGGCTAGAACGGGAAATCATTATGTTTAGTGAAGTGTAAGGCAGGCAGTGAAAGACAAACATCACATGTTCTCACTTATTTGTGGGATCTAAATCAAAACAATTAAACTCATGGACATAGGGAGTAGAAGGATGGTTACTACAAGCTGTGCAGGATGGTAGAGGTGTGGGAAGGAGGTGGGGATTGTTAATCGATTCAAAAAAAATAAGACCTACTATTTGATTGCATAACAGGATGGCTATAGTCAACAATAACTTAATTGTAAGTTTTAAAATTAGCAGTATAATTGGTTGGTTGTTACTCAAAGGATAAATGCTTGGGAAGACAGAGCCCATTCACCCTGACCCAATTATCATGCATTGCATGCCTGAATCAAAACCTGTCATGTACTGCACAAATGTACACACCTATGTACACACAAAAATTAAAAATAAAATTTAAATAGACCCAAGAAGCACATGTTCAGTGCATAAATCATGCAATTAATCTCTGCAAGAAGGAGAGATTGATAGCATCATTTTACAGTGACAAAAACAAAATGAAAAAACAACCAGGTGGATATTATGCATATTTTATTTAAATAATAACTAATTTTGTCCTACAGTGAGTTAATATTAGGCATAAGAAGCCTTAGACATTACCAAAACCCAGTGTCTGTAAGATGAGACACTGAAATCTAATCCTCTCAGAATCTGTGACTTCTATTCCTTATCCTGAAATGGAGAATATATTTAGCTCATTTGGATGTGTTGGTTTTATTCCTGAAACTTGGAATTATAAGATCCATGAATGATCTTGAT
>PVKP010034553.1:0-24131 GCA_004027715.1 Plecturocebus donacophilus
ATTCATTTATTCATTCAGTTATTAGGTAGTGATTAGCAGTCTTATGGGTAGTAAGGGTCCTAAATCAAATTTTTTTTCCCCACACAATTGTTATAAATATTCCTCACTTTGATCCCCCATTCTCTTTCACTTATTTTTCTCTCCTGTAATCATCTTCAATCAATTTAAGACTCCCTACTTCCTGCCACAGATTGCCACATAGAAAAGCTCCCAGGTGAACCCCAACTGCTGAAGAGTCACTTCAAATCTGTCATGAACTAAGTTATTTCCCAGGAGATACACAAAATTAAATTGTATATCAGATCTCCTTATATTATATATAATTCACCTAGAAATCTTTCTAGTTAACATTTGAATCCATTTGTTTACATCATTCATGAAAGCATTATCTTTTCTTCCCATTGCTCCTATTAAAGGCACAGGGACTTCCTTTCTTCCCCTCCTTTTCCTCACTAGCCTGTAATGGATAATATCCTTAAAACAAGACAAAACAATATGATTTCATTTTTCCAGGGTCATGCAATCTCTTTTTTACTTTGCACAAAGCCATACAATCTTATCTTTTAAAACTAGACTGTATTAAATTGGAAGCCACAAATGTCTCTCTTGTTTCCACTTTCAACACCTGCATCACTGCAGACTAAGACCCCATGGCGGCCTAGTGAGGTAGGAGAATGAGGGGAGGAACGTGAAGGCAAGGCCTTTATAAGGCCACAGGGTAAAAGACTGTGTTTATGAAAACTCTCAAATAAAACCAATGTGATTGTTGGCAGAATATCAGCTTACTAAGATATCTGTTCCTTTGGTCTAGTTTATGCTCTAGTTATCTAATAAAAGATGATCATGTTTTAGGTGCTTTGATTGAAGATGATCCAGACAGTGCCTCCATTTCTACTCAATGCATTTTTTTGTGATACAGCACCATGTCTTCACTTCCCAAAAGATGCATTTTTTCATGCTTTGGATCTGTGAGATTCTTGTTTCACTTAGGAATAAACAACAAACAGTAACATAGGCATATAAATGTAATCAAGGCTCTCAGCCATTGTTATCTGTCAGCTTTCCAAGGACATATATCCTTGGAGAAAAGAAAGCAAAAGATTGTTAAATATCAATATTTTACATATTTGAAGACAATCAGCAGAGACTAGCTATGTAAAAGGTTATTTAGAGGAGCCTACATATCTTCTTCATGCCATTTAATAGGCATGATATGCATATTTATCATACTCTGCCAATGTAAGAAGCCTGGTTGGCATGTAATTTAATGACTGTTGGCATTCCTAAGTATTGTGTTTCTCAATGGACTAACTGCCATTAAAAGATCAAAATGTTTAATAATGTGATATAAACCTGGAAAGACACATGCTGATAAAGACCACATACATTTCTTCATTTGTTTTACCTATTAATAAATTTAAGAAATTTGTAAAGACATTATTTATTTGTAGATTCAGTTGTGGTACATCTTAATTATTTTACTTTAGTTGCCAATTTTTCTCTTTATAATCTCTAAAATTTTCCATTTAAAAATATATGTTTTTAAACACAGAGCTTCATTTATTTCTTTAGTATAGTAAGTAAGTTTTTAAAATATCTACTAGGGAAAAATATAATATGTAGAAATTTTGTTGTGAATAATAGATTTCTGATATAAATTAAACAGCTACTTTGTAGTTAGGAATTTTGTGGACCATTCTAACAATTTAGTGAATGAATTAATATGACTGCCATCAGTATATTTATTGGCTTGACAAAGCAGCATAAGAAAATCTTGCTTCGTCACTCTTGTGGTCACCATGAGTGAGACAAATCACATTTTTAGTTATGTTCTAAGTGAACTTTCTCTGTAATACTTTCTGCTTTTCACAATTTCTGATGAATCTAATAACTTTGTACCAGTAGGCCATGGGCCACATTTGGTAAAGAACATAAGGAGAGTGTTTCTTTTTACTCATTTTTGGCTCAATGATGTACATTGTGTTGCTAAATTATCCAGATTCATGTCACTCCAGATTGTTAGTGAAGTGTTAAACACAACAGACCTGAAACACCAGCCACTGTCAAATTCATTCAAAGTGGGGGCCTGCTTGTTTTTTTGGAGGCAGAATCCTCTTGCTCTGTTCTCTAGGCTGGAGCGCAATGGTGAATCTCAGCTCACTGCAACCTCCACCTCCCAGGTTCAAGTGATTCTCCTGCCTCAGCCTCCCAAGTAGCTGGGAGTCAGGCCCCTCCCACTATGCCAAGCTAATTTTTGTATTTTCAGAAGAGACAAGGTTTCCCAATGTTGGCCAGGCTGTTCTCAAACTCCTGACCTCAAGTGATCTGCCCTCCTCAGCCTCCCAAAGTTGTTGGGATTATAGGCGTGAGCCACCGAGCCCAGCCTGTTGTTAGCATTTTTTAAGGAAATGTCATTGATGAAACAGTGATGTACCACCCCAGAAAACTATTTAACATTGTTTAGGTTTTTCAAAGTACTTTAGCAGAAGAGAATGAACTACAGTTAACAATATTAATCATATGTTTAAAACTCATATTTAATGAAATGTACATTAAATACTAAGCAGAAATGCTCGTGAATTTTTATCATGTTAAAAGTTTTTGACAAGAAAAAGCATTTTTAAATAAGAAGTTTTATCAGGAGAAAGTCTGCTTTTATGACTTTATCATCTACCTGTCCTATTTTATCTTTTCTTTGTCTTATATTGAAATGCAAGTAATGTACCCCTTCATGTTTATTCTATATCTGAGGGAAAAATTGATCAATTTACACCTGTTAATAATGGACATAAATAAATTAACTGCTCACTGACTTATATATCCCCTTTGGGAACAGAGTACTTTCTTATATCAATCCAGTGCTTTTTACTTAAATTAATATGAAAGTGCTCACTTTTTTATTGTAAAATACAAAAACAGACTAATATGGATACATTGACTATCATTTTCTCCATTCCTTCATTAAGTAAATAACTTTTTATGTTAATTGAAATTCTTTTTATTTTTACAAATCATAATGATATTATTTTATGGATTAATTATCTTCTATTTGGGGTGCTGAGTTAACATTTGGTCATTTGATAAGGATCTTCTATGAGCTGACAAATTTGAAACCTATGCAATCTCTTTCAATATGTCAATTTTAAAATAGTTGTCAAATGTCTACCTCAATAGAAACAGACATATAAGTAAACACTAGAAATCAGAAATAATTGACAGTAGCTACAAGAATAAATAATGCACACATCTCTCATGGGAATCTCCAACCTAGACAGTTTTGTAATTCTACTGATCTTTTCTGTTTCTACCACATTCGCTTTTGGCTTGTCAGATACAAGTATTTATACTATCAATTTGCCTCCTTTTTAGTGGTAGAAAAATACAAATAATATCTCTATCTGGCTGTCTCTGTCTTTAGGTAAAGAGATAGCTACACCTAATTATTATATATAGCTAGCTAGCTAACTACACATAAACAAATATTTGGAAAAGGTCCATTCAGCCAGTCTTTAATTATTCTAAAATTAATTGCAAGATAACACCACTGAAGCTATATTTTAAAATTTTATTTTAGTTGCTACTAATATTTTTCTCCATAACAAACATTTTTCTCAAATACCAATTGACACTTATACACAATCTTGTTTTTAGTTATATGTGAACATAACACAGTTCATCTCACCAAGAGAATCATTGGGTCCTTGAGATCTTAGACAAATTCTCTTAATCAAAATAAGATTGAAATTGCTAAGAGTATGGGTTTTATACAAGATATACTTGGAGTTAACCAGGGTTCAGCACCAATTAGCAATATGACCTGAACAAATATAATGAGATATGTAAATTATTTAAGACTTAGTCATCCATACTTATAAATCAGGTCTATATATTGTAATAACTCAAAACCTTGAGGCACCATAAAAATTAATCAGTCTGAGAATTAACAAACAAATATGGAGACCTACATGAACTACTCCAGAACATGGAATAGGAGGTTAAGCAAATTGTATTTAAATCCCAAGGACAGTGTGAATGCAGCTTTTATTCATATTACATACTGATTTTAAATGGAATGATTAACGTATCTTAAAATGACAACATGGTTGGCTTTGAATTCAGATAAGCTGCATAATTTAAAACCCTTGTTATCTAAATGTGATATGAATTATCTTATACTAATTTATAATGTCATATAAATAAAGTTTTTAAAACTGTATGGTTTCATAGGTTGTTATTAGGGGCTTTCATATTTAGAAAATATTGCTATTCTCCCCCCAAGTTGACATAAATACCATAAACAGCTTAAAATGAATGCATTTTTGGAAAAGGCTCCTGTTTAGTCTTTGAACAGGAATGATTTTGCATTTTGAACATGCTGACAAAGTTTGTCTGACTGCTCTAACCGCTTCGATTTTGTATTTTGTTCACTTAATATTAAAAGAATAACTGATGATTTGCTTACTTAACACATCGTTCTCAGAATGCCAGTGATGGCATATGCAATCTGACCATTCATTTAACCTGTAGGGTAACCCACTCCAAAGATTATTTCTGTGCCTTTATGTTTCCCAACCTCTATTGTTTAGTCATAAATATTTGAGTCCTTTTATACTACACCATTCCTGCATGTGTATGTGTATATTTCAGTATATATGTAAGTATTAGTATAGAGATTTGTTTGTTGTTCAATTCACATTCAAACCCAGGGACATCATCCAGGGAGCCCCATCAGGTGCTAAGAATGTCAAGATTATGGAAGTTTGCATACTGAGTGATGATCTGAATGAGATCTGGGAGCAGGTCCCTCTTCCTTAGCACAGCTTTTTAAGTACTCCCAGTGTGCATTTACATAAGAAAGCCAGATTCATTTTAAAAGTTATTGCTATGTTTTCATTTTAAAAGAGATTTAAAGATAGTTATACATATATGTATATATATATGTATATGTATATATGTGTATGTACATATGTATATATATGTACATATATGTATATGTATATATGTGTATGTATATATGTGTATATACATATACATATGTATATATGTATATGTATATATGTATATGTATATATGTATATACATATATGTATATAAAGATATATAAATACATATTTTATAGATATATTTTAAATATATATATGTCTAAAAATATATATATACATATTTTGGCAATGCCTCTATGTAACATGAATTCTGAGCTTACGTGTAGAACTGACTTTGAGCTTCCACTTTATGTTGTGTTATTATAATCACGACACACCTGATCTTGTCTTAGCATTTTGACTCTGATCTTCAGTAGACTGTGTTACTAGTTCTCATGCTAGATAGACTAACTCAACAGTTTTTTAAATAAATATCTTTGCCAGTTGCAGTAGTATGTCCATGTACCAGGGTCGTAGACACTTGATGCATTGCAATTCCAAGAAATATCTGTAGTTTAAATGCAAAATACATCTATATCTATATCTATATCTATATCTATAGCTATCTTTAAAAAAATAGGCTTGGTGTTCATCAGTACTTAATACTTGAAGACTTGTTTGAAAAGCACTCAACAACTTAGCTAATGTTATTGTCCTTTAATTACTTTTATTGAAACTTCAGAACATCGGGACTGTTCCTAGTTGACAATTTCAGTTCATGAAAAGCAAGCTGCATTCCAATTTCCAGTGTTGCTAGAGCACATTGGTTTAGGAACATTATTACTCTATAATGACAGAATCCCCTCTTGGCCGTAAATTACTCATAAAAAGGAAGATATCACCTACGTTGTTTCTACTTCAAAGAGCAAATTTGTTTAGTAATGACAGTCATTATGATACCCAGATGATTAAGTCATCCAAAATCATTTATAAAAATGAAATTAATCATATTCAAAATGAATTCCCCACTATAAATCATCTCTGTATGGGTTTACGGTCATGAAAAACAGCATGGTATGTGGATTTAATAAAGGCAATTGGACTGAGAAGGCTAAGGTGTGAATCCCAGCTCTGTTAGAACTCAGATGGCCCTAGTCAATTCAGTCAAATTTCTAGTGCTTCACCTTCTCCCATTATGAAATGGTGATGTGATTAACCCTAGTGATAAAGATGAAAGGAAAAATGCAAGTGACAACTCTAAAAATTATGAAGCAGTATATATATGACATTTCCTTGTTTGTTTTACTTAGGACTTTAAAGTATAATGAGCATATAAAAGGCTTCAAAATACCTTTAATAAACATCTGTAGTCATCTCTTTCTTTCTACCTATTAGATTTTTTCCCAATGGAATTCACTTGATAGCACTGCCTTTGGAGCTAGTGCTAGTCAGAGCTATGGAACATGTAACAATATTACTTGACTCACTATTCCCTTCTCCCCAGCTGATCCTCCAGTATGACCTAGATACCTGTACTCAACTTTAATATTGGCATTCAGGCATTTCAGGCAGTTTTACTTAGTGTCAGGACCAATAGCAGACCGTCTGTCCTGCTATTAGGAGTTAGTTTCTAATTCATATGTGTCTTCTTAAATAATCTGGATCTTCTCTTTGTGTGTTCAAACATGTAGATATAGTAAATGGCAACTCCCCAGATCTACTGACAATAAGCTTTTTTTCTCTATCACTCGTGGTGATGGCAATGGTTGATGGTTGGGGGCTGGGGGTGGTTATTCCTGCAATGCAACGGACAGTTTACTGCATTGCAGGAAAGCTTTATTTAGTCCTTTAAGAATGCTCAGCTGCCCGGGCCTCTGGTGTCTATGTACTGAAAAATTATTTCTTGTCTTATTTTGTCAAATTCATTTCCATTATTCCCTACCTACTTTCCAGAAGCTTCCCCTAATGTGATTCATTTTTGCCTTTGATAATCTGATACCAACTCCTCTTAACTCTGAACTCTGGAACATGGCCACTCTCAGATAAGATTCACTAGAGAGAAAAGTGCTTTCTGAGACTTGGATGTAAATTTCATCACTTCCTAAGGGACTTCCTTATTGGTCTCTCCTTTGTATAGATGGCTGGTCATGAGATAAAGATTTCAGCATCTGCACATTTTCTGCCATTCATATTTGTGTTTATTCTTATTACTTCTGTCTCCTTTAAGGCCACCCATATATAATCCTTGTACTACGGTTGTAGACACTGACACTTGATGCATTGCAATTCTCAGAAATATCTGTAGTTTAAATGCACATCACCAAGATAGGTTGATCTTAGTGTAATTTTGGTACATATTTAGTTTTAAAAATGTCAAAAATTGAGATGAGGAAAAAAGACCAAATACAGAAATTACTACCAAGATTTTGGAGTATAATTTTCTGGGACTTTATTTTTGCATAAAGGTCTATATATTTTAGAATAATTATGGAATTTATAGTATTCACAATTGGAAACTTGTGTTTGTGGTTATATGTGTGTTGGTGTGTTTGTGTGATCTATGTATTTAAAATAATAAACTAATTAAAATGTCAATTTTAAAGATGGAATAAATTCTACTGTTTAGATATATCAATTTTAGCCTGTTTCTTAATGTGGGCCATTTAGGAAGAAACTATTTATGATATATTTTTATAAGATCATGTATTAATGTTTTGTCCTATAAATTATCATTGTTAAATGTAGAAAAACATTAGAACATACAGGTAAGCCTTAGGAATACTTAAATTAGGCTCTTTGAGCAGATATTAGTGGGTCCAGTCATTCTCTGTAATTATATAGAAAATATTTGTGTCCATACACAGGTTAATTTATTCCTAAAAAATCCATATTTTATCAAATTTTCACAAAATTTTCAAATAAATTATGTGGTTCCATTTTTCTAGAATGGGCATTAAATTCGTATGATAAATACATAAACACTGTTGTAGAGAACATGATGATATAGACCTTTGATGACTAAATCAAGTGTTTGTTTCTTTGTGGTTTGTTTGTTTTTACAAATTGTGTCATAGTAATCCAGAACCACTTCACACATCTCAGCCCCCTAACTAGTGTAAGTGAGGATCTGTTTGGTATCCCTTTTTGGCAATGCATAAATTCTGTGCTTACATGTAGAACTGACTTTGAGCTTCCACTTTGTGTTGCATTATTATAATCACAACACACCTGATCTAGTCTTAGTATTTTGATTCTGAACCTCAGTAGACTGTGTTACTAGTTCTCATGCTAGATAAACTTACTCAACAGTTTTTAAATAAACATATTTGCCAGTACCAGTATAATGTCCAGATGTCAGAGGGTTTCACATTGTTCTGCAGATCACTTAACTATTTCAAAGAGAGCTCCACCTCCAGTGTTTCTATTAATCTCGAACAGAGAAGCAGATGGCAAACTGGTTCTCTTTTGTGACAATAACCATTAATGGTACCCAGAACTTGATTTTATTTCCCAAAGCGCTGTGAAGAAGTCTGTGGGTAAGATTTATAATGTTGCCTCTCTCCTATTTTTTTCTTTCATTGTTATTCTTTACAGGGCTCATAAACTCAGCAAGTCAGCAGGCTAATCCTGTCAGATTTCAACTTTTTCTTTTCTTTGTAATTATTTTGCTGTCAGAAGACAACTTCTGCATTGTAGGGGTTTTTTTTATTTTATTTTATTTATTTTTTATTTTTATTTTTTTTGCAAATTTTATTATCACTGTCTCCTAACACTAGGCAACAGATCAGAAGAAAAAAAAGGATCAGGAATATGAAAGAAAAAGAGGAGAAGCAACTAGTAACACAAATTACTGAAGAACAAAAGACTAGTAAACAAGAATGGATTTGACTTTATTGCTGGCAGATACCAGGTATAAAATAATTTAGCTTTCTGAGAATTTAAAGGAGAGCTAGATAATGAAGAAGAGGAAAAAGTCTGCTGGGTTTCCAAATTAAAAAAAAAAAAAAGTCTAAACAAATGATTCCAAGCACATAATAGGAGTTTAAATACTAAATATTGTAATGATTTTGATTTTTAAAATGTTATTAATTTATAAAGGGGAACACAAATAGTGACATCAAAATTGAATTTGATATGACAGTGAGATAAAATATATTGTTTCCTCAAAGATTTAACTGCTTTACTTTCCAAAGTGAAACGTTTCCTGAATTATTTTCTTCTTCAATTACCACTATATGAGACATTGAAGCTGACAGTAAGAAAAAAAAATGCTATTTGTCAAAATAGTTTACCACCTTTTGTGATTTATGCACATCAAATAACTGGACAAGAAAAATGTTCTTGCCTTCATGGGACTTATGTCACTAAATGAACACAGTCAAATTCTATAGGATAAATATTGAAAATTTTTATTTGATATGCATATCTTAAAAAGCCATTTCCCAAATCCTGATTTCCTAATAAATTCTGCAACTATGATTTTTTTTTTCAATGAGTATAAACTAGTGAGACATGAATATGCCAACTGGAAGAGCTGAATTTTAGAAACTATAATAGCCTCTCATTAAATCATTAATAAATTAATTTCCAAGTGGCAGATGACATATCATTTTGAAACACTATAGTTTTTGACTCAGTTCCTCTGATCCCCAAATAAGAATCAATGGGCCTGAGGCATTGTAATCAAGCACCAATTTTTGTTGTTCTTCCGCTTGTTATATGAGTCAGCTCTGCCTGCTTAGCTAGCCCAGTTGAGTCTGCTGGCTTAGCAGGGCCATCATCTTTGGCTCACTTGCCCCACTCATCACTGCCCAAAGCATGACTTCAACCCGGCCAGATTTGCTTCTTTCTTTTTTACTTACATTGTTTGTCAATCTGAAATACCCAAAAACCTGTCCTTATTCCTTTCTATCTTTATTTTTCTGTATTTTCTTCATTCAATCCATTCTCAATATACTCTTGAGAAGATTTCATATGATAGGGCACTGAATATATGTGCAGTTTTACTGCCACTGAGATTTTAGAGCTCCTTAGACATAATATACCAGTGTATTAGTAAATTGTTGAAGCTCAAGAAATTACTCCACCTGAATTCCATTATCTTCAGCTTTATATTAAAAACTTGTTTGACATACAACTTAGCCAAAGCTTCTTTTGAAACTATATGTATTAGTCTCTAATTAGTAATATTAGAACATACTACTGTACTTTGTGAAAACTCTTTACTCCTCTGCTGGATGTGAAATTGTCATTTCCCTCACCTTTGCCAACAAACATAAAACCTAAAGAAACTTTAGGTTGCTTACTCGCTAATAATAAATTAGATTTAACATTAATCCAAAACATTTTGATTAAGAATCCTGGCCATATACCTAGCCACTTGCCCATCAGTCTCCCTTCTGACTTTCAAATTATTACAACTTTGAAGTATTATCTATAATTGTGTCCACAAAGGTAGGACAACATTTACCAGCAGTATTTTGAAGATAAAAATCAATACAATTATTTCTTCATCTTTTCTTAGTGAATAAGGTCCTGTTGTATAATATTCAGTTGCACACAATACAAACCCTATGGAGATACTTGGATATTGAGTTTTAAAAGTACCACTGGACTATCTCATTGTATGTAAAGTAATAAAAACATTAAAAATAAAAGTAAAACTTACTGTTTTCCTTCAATATATTTTCCTCATGGATTTACTTCCTACCACATTTGACAATCCTATTCTGACTGCGTAGTTCAAGTTGACATCTGCTTTAATAAAAATAATGAACTCATTATATGTATAAATACAATGAGTTTAAACTGAAAAAACACCTTTTAGCTTCTACAATCTTTAAGAGTAATATTTATCAATAAGCATTTTCATTGCATAATAACTTTAAGTATTTTATTGTAACTCCTGTGATTTATATAATTTGTTGAATAGAAAAATCAGGATTCTAGTTAATCAAATGTCTGGAATCACAGAGCTTACTCTTTTCTCTTTTTTCTTAGTCATTACTTAAATCATTAATTTAAACTGAGTTAACATGTATAAATAGCTCCATTTATTTCAACTAGAGAACTTATGATTTGTAAGTGTATAAGTACACTTGATATCCTCCTTTGTTACAGAAAATAATAGGCCCACTTTTGCTCCCAAAAGGTTTTCAGTCTTGAACTGTGTACAAACATTTATTTATTCCATTATTTAATCTTTCAATGAATTGCTAGTTCACAGATTTTTTAAAGATTAGCTAAAGTAAGTCTATAGTGAAACAGGGATTCAAACACTGACATGAAAATTAAAATATAAAAGAAACAATAAACATATTTGGGGATGAGCAAACAATCTTAAGATTGATTGATTGGTTGGAAGTGTGGGATAAAGAATACAGAGATGTTGGAAAATACCTTGAATGCCAAGCTAAGAAATTATATCGATGTCATTCTGAATTGGGAGAGAGGGGATTAAAATTATAGTAGGAATAATAGCCACTGAGAAATAAATAAATTCAAAATGTGAAACCAAAGGAATGAGTCCTATGAACAGGATTTGAAATCTGCGTAAGACATATATGGATGGAGAAAGAGAAATTATAATTTCACATTGATAAAAAAATTAGGTATAATCTGCTTTGTATCATTATCATGAGATTATCATTCTTTCACCCTGGAAGCTCTTCCACATAATGGTTCAGTCCAGAGGAAGGAAACTGTCAAGGGTTGTTCAGGTAGCTATAATAAAATTCCATAGACTAGATGGCTTATCAACAACAGAAATGTCTTTCTCACAGCACTGGAAGCCCAGATCAGGGCAACAATAGATTTGGTGTCTGGTAAGGCCCCACTTTCTCATAGGTGGTACCTTCTATGTGCCTGCACATGATGTCCTCATATGGTGAAGGGACAAAGCAGCTCTCTGCAGATGCTTTTATAGGGAACTCATCCTATTCTCGAGGGCTCTACCTTTATGACCTAATCAATCACCTCCCCTCATGCTAATACCAGCAACCTGGGGCTTAGGATTTTAACATATGCATTTTGGGAGGGTGGACACAAAACATTCAGATCACAGCACTGGCATTTACTGAATACCTGCTGTATGCCAGGCTCTTTGCTAACTACGCTCCCTGTATTGTCATTACTGGAATGTAAGGCTCAGGGCACTGTCTAGTTATGCTGAATTCTGTGTCACCAATGAGTGCCTAGCATTATGGAAATCCCTTCCGTGTCTTTTAAATACTCGAAATAATTCAATTTGTTATAGTATCCTGCTAGGCTGATACCATTAGTACCAATTTACAGATGAGAAAACTGAAGCTGATTACTCAAGCTAATAGAGCCAGCAAATCCCAGCGTAATGTTTTATTCAAATATGCTTGCTTTTTCAAGTATAATATCTGTCTCATCATGGATTTTATATATATGTGTGTGTGTGTTTGTGTGTGTGTGTGTTCATATGTGTTCATGTGTGTATGTATATGTACATGAACAATCATCTAATTTTTCCAGTCTGTTCACAACCCTATATAGTTTTCTTTAAAAATAGATTTCTGAGTTGAAGCTTTAACTAGTGGACTGAATTTAAATAAAACAAAGCTCTTTATACTCTAATCAAATTAGCATTGCACTTTGTTGGTTCAGCAGACTGAGCAAATTCCAACATTCAAAATAAATGGAGCTTAGGATACTCAATTTCAGGAAAATGACAATAACCTCTCTGCTACCACTAAGGGATCAGAGTGAGCCTCATCATTTTATTCCTCCTACTTCAAAAGCACTCAGGCTTAAAGAAAGCTGGAATGGTTGTCTCTGTAAAATGTCAGAAGCCTGTGCTATGGGCAGCCAGAAGGGATTGTGCAGATCCTGACTCTATCAGGGCTGTGGTGGTTTCTGCTGCCTGTAACCTTAGTGCCAGACTAGACTACACTGTGAATATGACCTCCGTAATCACAGCTTTCAGATTTGCCCCTCGCAATGAGCCTCTCTGGGCATGAGCTTTGGTTCTGGTTGTTGAAGGGTGAAACTTCCTAAAAAAGAGCCAGAAGTCCCCACAGGCAGAATGCTTAACTCTCTTTTTAATCTAATCTAATTAATCTAACCTCTTGTTAATCTAATCTAATTAATAACCTCTTGTTATTAATCCTTAATAGCTGAGGCCAAGTTCATAATCTCTACCTCAGGAAAATGACTGTACAATGTTGAAATCCACATGAGGTAGACAGATTGTCATTCCAACGCAGACTACACCACACTGGATGTCTCAAAGCTTTTATGATTGAATATCAGCAATGCTACTGGCACTGTAACCAGCGCTAATAGGAATCCTAGCTGTAATAGTACTAATGTTACAAATAATAATAATCACCATCATATGCCTCAACCAATTTGTGGGGTGGAAATAAGCAATAATGGCAATGTATTAGGATTCTTTACAGGGACAGAACAAATAGAATGCATGTATATATGAAGGGGAGTTTATTAAGGAATATTGATCACATGATCACAAGGTGCAGTTTCACAATAGGGCGTCTGAAAACTGAGGACCAAGGAAGCCAGGCACCGTCCCAAAACCTCAAAAGTAGGGAAGCTGAAATGCAGCCTTCAGTCTGTGGCTGAAGGTCTAAGAGCCCCTGGCAAACCACTGGCGTAGGTCCAAGAGTCCAAAAGCTAAAGAACTTGGAGCCTGATGTTCTAGGGCAGGAAGCATCCAGCACTGCAGAAAGATGGAGGCTGGAAGACTCAGGCAGTCTGGTCCTTCCACGTTCTTCTGACTGCTTTTATCCTATCCATACTTGCAGCTGATTAGATGGTGCCCACTCGGATTGAGGGTGGATCTGCCTCTCCCAGTCCACTGACTCAAATGTTAATCTCCTTTGGCAACACCCTCAGAGATACACCCAGGAACACTACTTTGCATCCTTCAATCCAATCAAGTTGACACTTAATATGAACTGTCACAGCAATAAATACTGATCAGTGGTTAAATGTGAGCTTATACAGCAACAATTGCTTTGATCCTTTAGAAATACATCCAACGTAGATATGAAGCTCACTTTATACATGAGGAAATTTTATCTCAAGCTGGCTTTCTGTATTACTCAAAATAAGATACCTGTTAAATGGAGATGGGTAACTAGAGTCCAGCTCTCCACACTTTACCACTTCGAGTCTTTTTTCTTTTCTTCTTTCCCAGTTACCTACAGGTGATCCACTTTATAGTGAGTAACATTTCAAAGCATCATTAAGATACAAAACTTCCCAGTTTTAAGGGTTTTGACTTTTGCACTGACCTTTCCCAGCAGGTTCTACTGTACATGAATAGATCCCTTTAGCAAGAGCTTGTAGTGGGCAATGAACCTCTGAACAACTTTCAACTATTGAGAAGTGTCAAGGGCCTCTGGAGTGAGTTCCATGATTCATGTTCAACTTTCATGCCATGTACCAACTCCCAGGTTGACATTTATTTCTTATACAGGATATTTTTAATTAATGTTTTAAATATTTTTTAATACTAAGACATAGAATCTGTTATATAATGTAGCACTTGGATTCATTATTTTTCTGTGTGGAAAGTGACATATAACATTTTTAAGTCTTATAGGTAATGCTTTCTCTCAGAGTCTGTGAAGACAATGATACTATTTGTTTGTTTTAAATTTGGGCCACAATTGACTAATTAGGGAAGAAGAATTGACAGTAATATGGGGAGAAAATAATTTCAAAATTTATGTAAAGAATTATGTAAATAAGTTATGTAAATTATGCTAAAGATATCAATGATGCTTTTTGCATATATATATATATATATATATATATATATATATATATATTATTGCACTTTAGGTTCTGGGGTAGATGTGAAGAACATGCAGGATTGTTGCATAGGTACATACATGGCAATGTGGTTTGCTGCCTCCATACCCATCTCCTATATGTGGCGTTTCTCCCCATGTTATCCCTCCCCAACTCCTTACCCAGCACTGTCCTTCCCCTAGTACCCTGCCCCCCACAGACCTCAATGAGTGATGCGCCCCTCTCTCTCTCTGTGTCCATGTTTTCTCATTGTTCAACATCCGCCTATGAGTGAGAACATGCAGTGATTGATTTTCTATTCTTGTATCAGTTTGCTGAGAATGATGGTTTCCAGGTTCATCCATGTCCCTACAAAGGACATGAACAAATCGTTTTTTATGACTGCATGGTATTCCATGGTGTATATGTGCCACATTTTCCCTGTCCAGTCTATCATCGATGGGCATTTGGGCTGGTTCCAAGTCTTTGCTATTGTAAACAGTGCTGGAATGAACATACGTGTGCATGTGACTTTATAATAGAATGACTTATAATCCTTTGGATATATATACCCAGTAATGGGATTGCTGGGTCAAATGGAATTTCTATTTCTAGGTCCTTGAGGAATCGCCACACTGTCTTCCACAATGGTTGAACTAGTTTACACTCCCATCAACAGTGTAAAAGTGTTCCTATTTCTCCACATCCTCTCCAGCATCTGTTGTCTCCATATTTTTTAATGATCACTATTCTAACTGGCGTGAGATGGTATCTCAATGTATTTTTGATTTGCATTTCTCTAATGATGAGTGATGATGAGCATTTTTTCATATGTTTGTTGGCCTCATAGATGTCTTCTTTTGAAAAGTGTCTGTTCGTATCACTTGCCCACTTTTGAATGGGTTTGTTTGTTTGTTTCTTGTAAATCTGTTTTAGTTCGTTATAGATTCTGCATATAAGTCCTTTGTCCGATGGGTAGATTGCAAAAATTTTTTCCCATTCTGTTGGCTGTCGTTTCACTCTCATGATTATTTATTTTGCTGTGAAGAAACTCTAGAGTTTAATGAGATCCCATTTGTCTATTTTGGCTTTTGTTGCCAATGCTTTTGGTGTTTTAGTCATGAAGTCCTTGCCTATGCCTATGTCCTGAATGGTTTTGCCTAGGTTTTCTTCTAGAATTTTTATGGTGATAGGTCTTATGTTTAGATCTTTAATCCATCTGGAGTTAATTTTAGTGTAGGACGTCAGGAAGGGGTCCAGTTTCTGTTTCTGCACACTGCTAGCCAGTTTTCCCAACACCATTTATTAAACAGGGAATCCTGTCCCCATTGCTTATTTTTGTCAGGTTTGTCAAAGATCAGATGGTTGTAGATGTGTGGCTTTGCCCCTGAGGCCTCTATTCTGTTCCATTGGTCTATATCTCTGTTTTGGTACCAGTAACATGCTTTTTTGATTACTGTAGCATTGTAGCATAGTTTGAAGTCAGGTAGCATGATGCCTCCAGCTTTGTTCTTTTTAGTTAGAATTGACTTGGCTATGTGGGCTCTCTTTTGGTTCCATATGAAGCTTAAGGTGGTTTTTTCCAGTTCTATGAAGAGGGTCTTAAGTAGCTTGATGATGATAGTATTGAATCTATAAATTACTTTGAGGAGTATGGCCATTTTCACAATATTGATTCTTCCTAAACATGATCATAGAATGTTTTTCCATCTATTTGTGTCCTCTCTTATTTTCTTGAGCAGTGGTTTGTAGTTTTCCTTGAAGAGGTCCTTTACATCCTTTGTTAGTTGTATTCCTAGGTACTTTATTCTTTGTAGCAATTGTGAATGGCAGTTCCTTCTTGATATGGCTCTCTTTAAGTCTGTTATAGGTGTGTAGGAATCCTGTGATTTTTGAACATTGATTTTATATCCTGAGACTTTGCTGAAGTTGCTTATCAGTTTCAGGAGATTTTGGGCTTAGATGATGGAGTCTTCTAAATATATCATCATGTCCTCTGCAAATAGAGACAATCTGACTTCCTCCTTTCCTATTTGAATACCCTTTCTTTTCTTGCCTGATTGCTCTGGCTAGAACTTCCAATACTATATTGAATAGGAGTAGTGAGAGAGGACATCCTTGTCTAATGCCAGATTTCAAAGGGAATGCTTCCAGGTTTTGCCCATTCAGTACTATATTGGCTGTAGGTTTGTCGTAAATAGCTTTTATTATTTTGAGATATGTTCCGTCAATACCTAGTTTATTGACAGTTTTTAGCATAAAGTGCTGTTGAATTTTGTTAAAGGCCTTTTCTGCATCTGTTGAGATAATCATGTGGTTTTTGTGTTTGGTTTTGTTTATGTGGCGAATTACATTTATAGACTTGCGTATGTTGAACTAGTCTTGCATCCCAGGGATGAAGCCTACTTGATCATCATAGATAAGCTTTTTGATGTGCTATTGAAATCGGTTTGCCAGTATTTTATTGAAGATTTTTGCATCTATGCTCATCATGGATATTGGCCTGAAGTTTGCTTTTCTTGTTGAGTCTCTGCCAGGTTTTGGTATCAGGGTGATGTTTGTCTCCTAAAATGATCTGGATTTTTTGGAATAGAAAAAAATCTTTTTTTTTTTGGATTGTTTGGAATAGTTTCAGAATGAGTGATACCAGCTCTTTTTATGTCTGGTGAAATTCAGCTGTGAACCCATCTGGACCTGGGCTTTTTTTGGTTGGTAGGCTATTAATTGCTGCCTGAACTTCAGCCCTTGTTATTGGTCTATTCGTGGTTTCAACTTCTTCCTGGTTTAGGCTTGGGAGGGTGCGAGTGT
This sequence comes from Plecturocebus donacophilus, assembly GCA_004027715.1. NCBI lineage: Eukaryota > Metazoa > Chordata > Mammalia > Primates > Pitheciidae > Plecturocebus > Plecturocebus donacophilus. Next base: position 17,454 of record PVKP010034553.1, read on the forward strand.
CCAGGAATTTATCCATTTCTTCCAGGTTTACTGGTTTATGTTCATAGAGTTGTTTGTAGTAATCTCTGATGGTGGTTTGTATTTCTGTGGAATCTGTGGTGATATCCCTTTTATCATTTTTTATTGCATCTATTTGATTATTCTCTCTTTTCTTTTTTATTAATCTGGCTTGTGGTATATTTTGTTGATCCTTTAAAGAAACCAGCTCCTGTATTTATTGATTTTTGAAGGGCTTTTGTGTCTCTATCTCTTTCAATTCTGCTTTGATCTTAGTTATGTCTTGTCTTCTGCTAGTTTTTGAGTTTTTTTTGTTTGTTTGTTTGTTTGTTTGTTTTTTTTAATCTTGCTCCTTTAGCTCTTTCAATTTTGATGATAGGATGTCAATTTTAGATCTTTCGTTGCTTCTCATGTAGGCATTTATTGCTGTAAATTTTCCTTTAGACACTGCTTTAAATGTGTTCCAGAGATTCCAGTACCTTGTATCTTCATTCTCATTGGTTTTGAAGAACATTTTTATTTCTGCATTCATTTCATTGTTTATCCAGTCAACATTCAAGAGCCAGTGGTTCAGTTTTGTGAAGTTGTGTGGTTCTGAGTTAGTTTTTGAATTCTGAGTTCTAATTTGATTTGACTGTGGTCTGAGAGACTGTTTGTTATGATTTCCATTCTTTTGCATTTGCTGACAAGTGATTTATTTCCAATTATGTGGTCAATTTTAGAGTAGGTGTGATGTGGTGCTGAGAAGAATGTATATTCTATGGATTTGGGGTGGAGAGGTCTGTAAATGTATATTAGGTCTGCTTGGTCCAGGTCTGAGTTTAAGTCCTGGATATTGTTGTTAATTTTCTGTCTTGTGGATCTGTCAAATACTGACAGTGGAGTGTTAAAGTCTCCCCCTATTATTGTGTGGGAGTCTAAGTCTCTTTGTAGGTCATTAAGAACTTGCTTTATGCATCTGGTTGCTCCTTTATTGGGTGCGTATATAGTCAGGATTGTTAGTTCTTCTTGTTGCATTGATCCTTTTACCATTATGTAATGTCCTTCTTTGTCTCTTTTGATCTTTGTTGATTTAAAGTCTATTTTATCAGAGACTAAGATTGCAATTCCTGCTTTTTTTTTTTTCTTGCCATTTGCTTGGTAAATCTTCCTCCATCCCTTTATTTGGAGCTTATGTGTATCCTTACATGTGAGATGGGTTTCCTGCATACAGCACACCGATGGATTTTGACTTTTTATCCAATTTGCCAGTCTGTGTCTTTTGATTGAGGCATTTAGCCCATTTACATTTAAGGTTAATATTGTTATGTGTGAATTTGATCCTGTCATTTTGATGCTAGCTGATTCTTTTTCCCATTAATTGACACAGTTTCTTCATTGTGTCGATGCTCTTTACCATTTGATACGTTTTTTGACTGGCTGGTACTGGTTGTTCCTTTCTATGTTTAGTACTTCTTTCAGGAGCTCTTGTAAAGCAGGCCTGGTGGTGATGAATTCTCTGAGCAATTGCTTGTTCATGAAGGATTTTATTTCTCCGTCACTTATGAAACTTAGTTTGATTGGATATGAAATTCTGAGTTGAAAGTTCTTTTCTTTAAGGATATTGAATATTGGCCTCCACTCTCTTTTGGCTTGTAGGGTTTCTGCTGAGAGATCTTCTGTGAGTCTGATGGGCTTCCCTTTTGTGGGTAACCCGACCCTTCTCTCTGGCTGCCCTTAGCATTTTCTCCTTCATTTCAACCCTGGTGAATCTGATGCTTATGTGCCTTGGGGTTGCTCTTCTTGAGGAATATCTGTGTGGTGTTCTCTGTATTTCCTGGACTTGAATATTGGCCTGCCTTGCCAGGTTGGGGAAGTTCTCCTAGATAATATCCTGAAGAGTGTTTTCCAGCTTGAATTCATTCTCTCCGTCACATTTAGGTACACCTGTCAAACGTAGATTAGGTTTTTTCACATAGTCCCATATTTCTTGAAGGCTTTGTTCATTTCTTTTTATTCTTTTTTCTCTAATCTTGCCTTCTCATTTTATTTCATTCAGTTGATCAATCTCTGATATCCTTTCTTCTCCTTGGTCGATTAGGCTATTGAATCTTTTGTATGCTTCGCAAAGTTCTCTTCTTGTGTTTTTCAGCTCCATCAATTCATTTATATTCCTCTCTAAGCTGTTTATTCTCATTAGCATTTCGTCAAAGCTTTTTTCAAGGTTCTTAGTTTCTTTGCATTAGGTTAGAACATGTTCTTTTAGCTCAGAGAAGTTTGTTATTATCCATCTTCTGAAGCCTGTTTCTATCAATTCATCAGATTTATTCTCCCTGCAGCATTGTTCCCTTGCTGGTGATGAGTTTTGATCCATTAGAGGAGGCGAGGCATTTTGGTTTTGGGTGTTTTCATCCTTTTTGCCCTGGTTTCTTCCCATCTTTGTGGATTTATCTACCTGTGGGCTTTGTAGTTGGTGACTTTCAGATGGGGTCTCTGAGTGGACATCCTTTTTGTTAATGATGAAGTCATTTCTTTCTGTTTCTTAGTTTTCCTTCTAACAGTAAGGCCCCTCTGCCATAGGACTGCTCTCCAGCAGGGTCCGCTCCAGACCCTGCTTGCCTGTGGATCACCTGCAGCAGCTGCAGAACAGTAAGGATTGCTGCCAGTTTCTTCTTCTGTTATTTTTGTCTCAGAAGGATACCCGCCAGATGTCAGCCTGAGCTCTCCTTTATGAGGTGTCTCTTTTGTTATACGTGGGTCAGGGAACTACTTGAGGAGACAGTCTGTCCTTTATAGGAGCTCAAGTGCTGAGCTGTGAGTTCCGTTGTTCCATTCAGAGCTTCTGGGCAGGTATGTTTTAAGTCTGCTGCAGCGGAACTCATAACTGTCTTTTTTTCCTAGCTGCTCTGTCCTGGGAAGGTGGGGCTTTATTTAGAAGTTCCTGTCATTCTGCTGCCTTTTTTCAGAGATGTCTTGCCCAGCAAGGAGGTAGCCTAGTCACAGTCTGCCAGCAGAAGCATTGCTGAGCTGCTGTGGGCTCTGCCCAGATGTTGTGTGAACTTCCTTGCAGTTTTGTTTATAGAGGTATAGTCAGAATTGCCTTGGTAATGGCAGACTGCCTCGGTAGTGGTGGACTGCCTTGGTAAGGGTAGATGCCCTTCCCCTCACAGAGCTGGACTGTCCCGGGTCCAGCTGCGCTTGCTGTGAAACTCTCAATCCAGAGCATTTCAGATTGCTGGTCTTTGTGGGGGTGGGAACGGCTGAGCCAGATCATCTGGCTCCCTGTTTCAGCCCCCTTACTTTCAGTTGAATGGGTGGCTCTGTCTCCCAGGCATTCCAGTCGCCGGTTGAAATGGCACTCGGATTTCTGTGAGTTTTTGTGCGGAGCCCACCGCGTCAGGTGAAACAGCCGCGCTAGAGACTTGTGGCGCTTTTCCACTCCTAGTCTTTGGGCAGTAAAAATTCATCTGGAAATGCAGTGATCACTCATCCTCTGCTTTTTTGCTGGGAACCGAAACCCAAAGCTGTTCCTATCTGGCCATCTTGGATCGAGCCACAATGATAGTTTTTTTCTAAAGTGTGATAAGAGGGATTGTGTGAACAAAAGACATTTAAAATGATGGTAATTTAATGCGAATTTCTAGAATTGTACTTTTTTTATTTATAAGAATTTAAGATACAATGCAATAACCACTAAAGCCAACCTTGGTTTCAGAAGAAAATCATGACAACTAGTTCCATTCTCTCTTTTTTTGAGACAGAGTCCTGCTCTATCACCCAGGCTGGAGTGCAATGGTGCCATCTCGGCTCACTGCAACCTCTGCCTCCCAGATTCAAGTGATTCTCTTGCCTCAGCCTCCAGAGTAACTTGGATTTCAGCCATCTATCACCACATCCACATAAATTTTTTGTATTTTTAGTAGAGACAGGGTTGCACCATGTTGGCCAGACTGATCTTGAACTCCTAACTTCAGGTGATCTGCCTGCCTCGGCCTCCCAAAGTACTGGGATTATAGGAGTGAGCCCCCACATCTGGCCCCATTCTGCTTTTTGACATAATTAGACTAGACAACCTTGGAAATCACTGTGGTTATACATGGTGTATCTTGATTTCAACAATCATTTGACAAATTTTTTAAATATTTTCCTTTAAAAATTGAAGACATATGAATTTACACTAATAAAATTAGATGATTTTTAATTAATTGAGCAAGCACACTCAAATAGAACTAGCTATTGAAATGACAGACATCAGTAGTGACAAAAATCACGGTTACTTTTGCACCAATCTAATAGGTTAGTAAATATATTTAATATTTTCATATTGTTTTGTGTTAAAAGGTAACTTACATCAAGTTCTGAGCACAAGTTAAAAGAATCCATGGCTGACACAAACCTGGTGGTTTAAATTTTAGAATTGTGATTCAGAAAATGTCTTCTTTTATAACAATGCATACAGTTTAACAAGGTATACACTTCAGGAGAAAAAAGAGAACTTGACACATTAAATTTCAAAAGGACCAACTAGACAATTACAGGACAGGGAAAAGACTATTTTAACAGCATTTTCTGTGAAAACGAACTGTAGGCACCAGGCTATAATTGACTGCAATCTCAGCATGAATCGGATCAGCATGATAATGGATGCCAAAAGAAAAAAATAATCTAAAGTGATTTGAGCCACATTATTAAAAGAGTAATTGTCAGAACAGGAACACCATGGGCCTCTTTACTCTGTCGTCACCAAATTGGTGTTGGACTGCACTGTTAAGTTTAAGACATTGTGTTTTATTTTGAAATTGGTAAGTTTCAAACTCAAAGTTTGTCAGAACATGGGCAACTTTGAAATGTATGCCAATTAGAGAAATGGTTCACCTTGGGAAAAACCATATTAAAAGAGTTTGATAACTTTTCTAAGTGACTCTCTGACTACGTAAGTGAGAAAAAGGTGAAGGAATTGTTAAATTTGAGTGATACACACAAACACATACACATTCTCTATTATGGGATGAGTTTGCACAGAACTTTGTGAGATGGTTGCTACTGGAAACAACTACAAAAGTCAGTAGTGTTAATGATGCATCTGTACACTTATATGGTATTATGCCAGACACAAAATCATCCTAGAAAATACATATTGCTTTCATGCTTTTTAAGTTTTTTTTTTTAATGAAGGCTTTAGAATCGGAGAATGTAGTCTATTTGCCTGTGTTCTTATATCTTGTAAGCAGCTAACCATAGTGATTTCACCTGTAACAATGCTTGGTAGGGCAAAGCTCTCATGGCTACACAGCTGTTACCTGTCGGTGGTTGTTGCCACAGGTGAAATCTGAGTCTCGTGCTTCTTTCAAATCCCAAAATACATTGAAACTTATCTTTTATCATAGGTTAAGTGGTCAAATTAATTTCCTTATGGATTTTCAGATTTATCAACAGATTCATTTTGTTCTTGTTTTCTTATCAATCCACATTCAAATAAGCCCTGGTATATGAAAGTTTTAACTTTAGCTTAGAAAGCAAAAACAATAGTCAGTTTTCCTTTTTCTAAAGTGTCTAAAATATGTCATGATGTAAGGACTTAAAGTGATTAGTAAGTATAATGCAACAAGAAAACAAACGTGATTTCTTTAAGGCTCACAAGAATAACTGAAAATGTAATAATGGTAACTATAAAGATGTGAGTCAGCTATTTTGGACATCAAGAAACAAAGGCCCAATTTTTGCCTATGACAAGGCAGTTAGTTTTGGATGGCTTCCTCTAGACTCTTTTCCCCATCATAACGTATTAGAACTTTATTTCCTCTAAGCAGAAAACCATAATCCATTTTTCAAGCGCTTCAGGGAGTTTCTTAGGTGATTCCTTAGAGTGGCCTATGCCAAAGTTGCATTGCTTTGAGCATTTAGAAAGTATGAAAAGTTTCAGCTTGTTATCTTAAATAAAATAAAAATATAGTGAACGAATGTCAAAATGTATCTGCAACATATGCTAGGGTAAACTAAACAATTAATAAGAGAGTGTTTTGTTAAGAGAGACTGTGCTGTTGCTGGATATTCCTGAAAAATGACAAGTGACTGTCAAATATAACCACAGTGTGCTTAAAAATATTTAGGATTTCTAATAACCATAGAAATCCTATGGATGAGAACTTTCCACATTAAATTTCAAAAGAACCAACTTCTTTTATTCTTTCAACAACTTTTAGTCTGTGATGTTTTGGTGTGTGTTGCGGGAGAGGGTTTATGTTTTATCTTTCAAACTAATTTCTGTGATTTATTTTTATCTGATTTAAACTTAAAAATTCTGATGGATGAAAGATTGAAAGTATATGGAAACTTCCCAGGTTAGTCTATATTCCACTTTGAAAATACCCAAGGAAGGCCAGATACAGTGGCTTAGGCCTATAATCCCAGGACTTTGGGAGGCTGAAGCAGGCAGATTACTTGGGGTCAGGAGTTCAGAACCAGCTTGGCCAACAAGGTGAAATCCTATCTCTAATAAAAATACAAAAAAATTAGCCAGGTGTGGCGGTGAGCACTTGCAATCCCAGCTACTCAGGAAGTTAAGGCACGCAAATCTCTTTAACATGGGAGGCAGAGGTTGCAGTGAGCCAAGATTAAACCACTGCACTCTGGCTGGACAGCAAAGTGAGACTCCACTAAAAAAAATAGGGAGGAAGGGTAGGAAAGGATAGGGAAGGGAAA
>PVKP010034554.1:0-13419 GCA_004027715.1 Plecturocebus donacophilus
CCTGCGGCAAAAGTGGAAGGCAGTGATCACTCTCCCCTCACCAGTCCCGCCTCAGATCACGTCTCTCTCTCCCTCCTCCCTGGGCAGATTTGGGGGTGGCCCCGCCGTGAACCACCTGTACGTGTGCTCCATCTGCCAGGTGGAGATCGAGGCACTGGCCAAGCGCAGGAGGATCGAGATCGACACCTTCATCAAGGTGTGTGCGGCGGGGCAACTCCGCCAGCCTCTGCCTAGGGCGGCTGGGGACTTGTGGGCAAAAGAGCCCTGTGCAGTCCCTGAGGAAGCTTGAAAGAAGTCTTCTGAGGCCGGGCGTGGTAGCTCACACCTGTAATCCCAACACTTTCGGAGGTTGAGGTGGGCAGACTTGAGGTCAGGAGTTTGAGACCAGCCTGGCCAACATGGTGAAACCTCATATCTACTAAAAATACAAAAATTAGCTAGGCATGGTGGTGTGCGCCTGTAGTCCCAGCTACTCGGGAGGCTGAGGCAGGAGAATCGCTTGAACCTGGGAGGCGGAGGTTACAGTGAGCTGAAATTGTGCCACTGCTCTTAGCCTGGGCAAGAGTGAGACTCCATCTCAAAAAAAAAGAAAAGGAAAGAAAGGAGTCTTCTGCAGGGGACTAGATGGCCAGGCGTCTAAGAGACTTTTCCTGGTGGGAGGGTTGGCTTGAGTAAGTGAAGGCTCAGCTTTGGCTGTGTTCTTTTGGGCTGAACCATTCTTTATTGTGGGGCTGTCCTATGCATGGTAGGATGTTTAGCAGTGTCCTCGGCCTCTACTCACTAGTGCCAGTGATAACCAAAATGACCTCCAGACATTGCCAAGGGTCCCCTAGGGTGCAGCGTACCCTCCGTGCTCCGGGTGAGAACCACTGGGCTCTCCAGCTGCCCGAGATAAGCAGGAAGTGAAAACCAGGACTCGCGTGTGAGTGTGTTTAGAAGAGGGACTTCTGCGAGGCTCCTGGCACACTCCTTCCCTGCCACGCTGCTTCTAACAGGGACAGGACATGTTCCACTCACAGGGAGGGCTGGGTGAGAGACACTGAGGGACGCCCGTGCTTTGTGGCCACTAGGAAGGGATTCTGTTGGCCGTGCACTGTGGCTCATGCCTGTGATCCCAGCAATTTGGGAGGCTGAGGCAGGAGGATCACTTGAGCCCAGAAGTTCAAGACCAACCTGGCCAACATGGTGAAACCCCATCTTTACAAAAAATACAAAAACTAGCCTGGTGTGGTGGTGCATGCCTGTAGTCCCTGCTACCTGGAGGGCTGAGTGAGGTGGAAGGATCACTTAAGCCTGGGAGGACAAGGCTGCAGTGAGTGGTGATTGTGCCAACTGTACCCCAGTCTGGGCAATAGAGTGAGCCCCTGTCTCAAAACAAAAAAAAAGATGCTGTCAGGGCTGGGCATCGTGGTGTGTACCTGTGGTCCAGCCTCCTCAGGAGGCTATGGTGGGAGGATCACTTGAGCTCAGGCGGTCAAGGCTGCAGTGAGCCATGATTTGTGCTGCTGTGCTCCCACCTGGGTACACAGAGAGACCCCCCCCTCATTAAAAATAGAAAGAAAAAAAATGCTTCTGTCAGAAGGAGAGCTGCTGCTCTGATCAGATAAGAACAATTTATTCCACCAGGGAGAAGTAGCGTCTCCCTTGTGGTCTCAAATGGGTCAGTTATTGAAGAGAGGCCCCAGAATGTTACCGCAGTCCTCTCTGAGCGATGGGTGTGTTTATTTTGTTTGGGCATGTCTGGGGGTTCTGATTTTTCACCTTGAGAATCTGATGTTTTTGTAAGAGTGTTGGGTGAGGGACTGGGGCGGGGGCCTTTGAGAAACCCTGCTGAAGGTAAATAGAGGCTGACCTGCCGTCTCTCCCCTCCTGACGCTGCCGGCCGGCCCAGCTGAACAAGGCCTTCCAGGCGGAGGAGTCGCCGGGCGTCATCTACTGCATCAGCATGCAGTGGTTCCGGGAGTGGGAGGCCTTCGTCAAGGGGAAGGACAACGGTGAGCTGAGGGGGACCTGGCTCTTTCCCACCGTGGGGGCGTCCTAGGAGATGGGACGCTGGCAGGGGAGGGCCAGCACACAGGGGCTCCTGCAGGCCCTGGGCCTGCCCCCCGGGTGCCACCCATCCAGGGTGAGGAGAGAGTATGGGGCTCTGCCAGTCCCCAGCGGGGATCGCTGTCCCTACCCGTGGTTGCCTCCCTGGCATGCCCAGCAAGCTACTCCGCCCACTTGCAAGGCTCTTTCCTCAGAAGATGTTGCCTGAAATGACAGATTTGTTGTCTGACACCTTGGATTTATAGAGGTAGAGACAGGCGCCATCACGAGGAAGCTCCCAGCGCCCCCAAGTCCCCAGTGCAGAACAGCAGAGCCAAGCCATGGGTTGCCTGTGGCTCGGGGGCCCAGCAGGGTGGACAGAGCCCGTGGTTCTCCTTGTGGGACCCTTTGTGTGGAGCCCGAGCACCCCCCTGTGCTTGGGAGAGGGAAGTCTCACTGCCATCCTGCATGTCGGGGAAGGTGCCAGGGCCACCCTGAGACCTCTCTGGTATTGGCTGAGGCCTTCAGGGTGGCTGTGGTTGAGAATGTAACTGCAGAGTCCCTACCCTGGCCTGGACGCCTGCCTTCTACCCGCTGTGACCTGCCTGGTTACTTCACCTGCTCAGGCCTTGCTTCTGTTTCTGTAAACCTTTGTCTTGTTCTGCGGTTGCCGAGGCTAAAGGAGACAGCTGGGCACAGGGGAAGGGGCACGGTGAGCGGCAGCTGCCAACAGAGATGAGGGCGTGGCCACCCCCCCCAGCTCCTGCTGCCAGCACAAACTATCTCGTGTGTCCTAGAAATTCCCTCTGCTGGGTCCTCGGACTGCTGCAGAGGAGCACTGGGTGGCCCAGGCGTCTCGCTCCCTTAGAGACTCCACACAGACCCCAGGCCTGGGCGGCCTCACTTGGGATGGCTCTGCTGCTGTGGAGGGTGGAGGGTGTGGAGGGGCTGAACCCGAGTCCACTGTGTCTTCCAGAGCCCCCCGGGCCCATTGACAACAGCAGGATTGCACAGGTCAAAGGAAGTGGCCACGTCCAGCTGAAGCAGGGTGAGTCCCCTGGGGCCAGCCAGACTCCCCTCTGCCCCTCCTGGCTGCCAGGCTGCTGCCCAGTCCCGCCCTTCAGGAGCCCCCTTGCCACCTGTCTTAGCGCCAAGCTGAGACGTCCACCTGAGTCCAAGCCCAGGCGGCTGAGAGATGGCCCATGGGGCTTGGTCTCTGCTTGTGTCCTTCAGGCCCCACCCCTCCACCTGCCTGTCCTGCTATTTCTGTCAGCCCCACCCCTAGGAACAGAGGACACAGCCAGAGACGGGTTCTCAGGAACGGACATTCCTCTGGGAAATCCTTGTTTCCATATGACAGCTTTGCATAGAAGTCCTGGTTGCCCTCTCCCCGATTCAGGTCCTGGGCCTCAGGAGCCCCACTGCCCAGGCTGGTGGCCTCCTCGAGGCGGCGAGGGTGAGCCAGGGGTGCCTCTCGTGCCCTGCAGGAGCTGACTACGGGCAGATTTCGGAGGATACCTGGATCTACCTGAACAGCCTGTACGGGGGCGGCCCCGAGATCGCCATTCGCCAGAGCGTGGCGCAGCAGCCGCCGGCCCCAGAGAGCTTGCATGGGGAGCAGAAGATTGAAGCTGAGACCCGGGCCGTGTGACTTGCTGGGCCAGTCTGTAAGTTGCCCGGCTGCTCCCTCCACAGCACTCTGGGTCCTCTCCTCCCTCTCCAGGGATCTTGCGTGTCCCCTCGAGCATCTGAAGAGCAGGTCCCTGAAGGCACCTTCTAAAGGCTGTGGGAGGCCCTGCATGTGGTCCAGCCCCACCTGCTGAGTGCCCTTGTCCCCACAGCACCGTGTGCCCCACCCGCAGAGGGCGTGTTTGTGCCCAGAAGAGAGGCCGGGCCGCTGCAGAACCCCGCTGTGTAAAGAGGCAGTAAAGTTGGTTTGGTTCGCAGTGAGTAATGCTGCAACTAGAAAATACACGCACTTCAGGCTTGTTTAAACGACCAAGACTCTGTGACGTTAATTTGGGTCTTTGTCCTGGCAGTGCCCCTGCCAATCACTATCATCATTGTGTTCCCTACAACTGCCCTCTCTCTAGCTCAGCCCAGCTTTATCCCTGGAGCCCAATGCCACCCCCCTCAGTCAGAGGCTTTGACCTGGGGCAGAGTCAGGGAGAAGCTGCTGCTTCCACTCGGCCTGGACTGAAGACTTGGAGGGAGCTGCTCAGAGCCGGTGAGCGCAGCCAGAAGCCCCAGCCAGTGAGGAGTTCACAGGTCCCCCCGATGGTCCCCGCACCCTTGCCTCTCCTGGTCGTCACCAGAAAGGCCCTGAAGTCCCAGGCTGCTCTCAGCACTTTTCCTGCAGACTGAAGACTCTGGACTCATTGGTGATTGGAGCACCAGGAGGAGGTCGGATTTCTGCCAGTGGGGAATGTTTCTGGAGGCAGCTGGTCCCCTGCACCGCATCCTGCTGAGCCTGCCCCCTGGTTGGACTGTAATTTGCCTCGAAGTTCAGCGATTCATCTTCATGGGAAATTTGCTGAGCCCCCACCAGGGATCCGGATGATGAAACAGGGATACTTCACAGCACTGCCATTTGCTGCGGAGGCAGCTTCCCTGGGCCAACACTAGGGAAGACAGACTTTCCCTTCCTCCCTGCTCCAGCAGTGCAGAGCCGGTGTGCAAGGGGCAGTGCTCAGGCGGATCCTGGGAAGTGGCCTCTGGATGCTACGTGGAGGGACCCACTGAACACAGCAAGACACCAGAGCCCCTGGAGAAACCACCAGGGCGAGAGGTGCCGCCATCGTCAGGGTCAAAGCAGTCGGGGCTTGGGTGGGGAACAGGCTCTGGGACCAGGCCCCCCTCATGACTGTGGTCATCAGTCTCTAGAAGTAGATGCTGGTGGACATTCTAGCAGTTGGGTCTGGCAGAGGCCTCGAGGCCTCACTTTTCAGATCTCTCCTAGATTCTGCTCCCTACCTGCTGAGCCTGGGATTCCCTGGCATCGGCCCCAAAGCCGCTGCTGCAGCCAGAGGCCACAGGCCGCACTGTGGTGACACAGGCTGCTGTGCAGGCTGTGATCTGACCCCATGTCTGCGCTGTCTAGTGTGTGTTCAGAATGTCAGAATAAACACAGAACAAACATTCCCACAGCCACACTGTCGTCTCTCCTTCACTGAGGTTAATTCTGTTACTGGAGGGAAGGTGAGCCTCTGTGCCATGGGGACAGCCTGCTGAGCCCTGGGGCTCACATTGCAGGTCACCAGGCCCGGGAAGGGGCTTTCCATGTGACTTTCTGAAACCAGAGACCACCTGGAGGCTGCAGAGGCGAGCGGAAGAGGGGACCCAGTTGCTTTAAAGGTCCATCGTGTCTCCTTTCCTGGAATCAGCCCCTGCCTCAGAGAAGTAGGGCCAGATACGGCCAGTGGTTGAGGCCATCACATCCCACAGGCGGTCCCCCTCTGGCCACCCAGGCAGGGTGGCTACAGAGTGGCCGTGAGCAGGAGTTCCCTCCCCTTTGCACACTGGCCCTGGGTGCTCGGTGATGCTGGGCTTCAGGAGCCTCAGTTTTTTGCTGGGGCTTCTTTTGGGGGAGATAAGAACTTGAGATTTTTATATCCACATTTTTTTGTGAAATCCCGTTGTTGCAGGAAACGGGTTCTGATCCAGACCCCGAGAGAGGGCTCTTGGGTCTCGCACAGGAAGAAACTCAAGGTGCGTCGCAGAGTCCACTGAGGAGTTCACTGAAAGCTGCTCAGGTACAGAGTAGAGCGTCCTCGGAAAGCAAGCGGAGGGGTGCCCACCCCTGTTCTCACCTCCTCTTACGTAGGCTCTTAGCTATTGGAAAGCTACGCTGTGTCTGTCAGGTGGGCTGACAGCCTGACAGTGGATTGCTCTGTTGATTTAAAGAAAGCCATCCTTGGCATCTTAGTGCATAAGCACATCAGAGCCTGACTGTGCTCATCCAAGCACACACTGGTGTGGCATCTGAACCTTCTCTGTCCTAGGAGTGTGTCCTTGTGGGCGTTTTGTAGCCGCTTCCTCCGATGTAAACATCTGAGGTTGTGATTGGCCCAGACTGTGCCTCACTAGTTTTCAGGTGGAGCTGAACTCCTAGGCTCCTGCTTCCCTGCCACGATCGAATATGAGCGTCCAGAAGCATTTTAGCATACACAAAGATAACATGGTGACAAGGACCCAAATGGGACATTGCCAGTTCCGTGGAAAGCCCCTGGGCCCTCCCAAGTCAGCCGCCTTGCCCCACCCCAGAGGTAGCTCCTTGGATGCAGTTCCCTCATCCCTCCTTTTTTATTGCTGAAAAAAACTTCATTTTAAAATTGAGCTTTCTGACTGTGCTTGTGCCTTTTAACACCTTCCCAGCAACTTTCTGCTCCTTTATGAGGAAAGCACACTTGATCCTGTCAGGAACACATTCACACGGAAGCACCAGAGGCCTCTTGCTGACGGGTTTTTTTTTGTGTGTAGACAGGGTCTCACTGCATTGTCCAGGCGGGCCTCGAACTCCTGGGCTCAAGTGATCCTTCTGCCTCAGCCTCCCAAAGTCCTGGGATGACTGGTGTGAGCCACCACACCCGGCCACTTGCTGACATGTTTTTGGTTTTGGACAGTCTCACAGGCACGTTAGGTCTCACAGCACAAACCACTCGAAGTCAGCCCAGCCCACGCCACGTGTAAACTTTGGCCCTCTCCCAATCTTGGTATAAAGGTAAATGATTCTCTTCCCAGGGGTTCGGGACAGCCTAGTGTTGCTAGAGTCTGCATTCTAGGAAAGCCTGTGGTGGTTGTGAAATTCTAGGAAAGCCTGTGGTGGTTTGTGAAATTCTAGGAAAACCTGTGGTGGTTCGTGAAACTGGACCATGCTGAGTGCCTGAGGACAGCGTCCCCGGAAGAGGAAAAGGCAACCCTGGTCTTCATGGTTACATGTATATGGGAATCTCTAAGCAGTATTTTTGGCTTTGTTCACATTTGGAGGTTAGCTACATGTCAATGTGATTGATGTTTAACATGGAAAATGAGAATGAAAGAGCTCTATCTGGAAGATAGGAGGTTTACGGAGACAGTTCTTGCACTACAGGAAGGTGAGCTGGAAGTAGGTACCAATTTGCTTTGAAATGTTTCCTTCTATCTTCCTTTAAAACATCTAGCTTTTAAGGAGTTCGGTTGAACTTAGATGCTGGGATCTGAAGTCTGCGGTCTGTTACTGAGCCCGGGCGGGGAGTGCTTGCTGGCCTGGGAGGCGGGGCTCGGGCCTCGCTCTGAGTGTGCTGCCCACGGTGGCTCCTCCTCTGCACGGAGCCAGGGTGTGGCTCCAGCAACACCTCTTAGAGGGGTCGGAAAGCCGCCCCTGCAGTGTGGAGTGTTGGGGGGCACCTGCCGCCTGCCTCTGGTTCTGTCAGCCATGGCACTGCTCACAAACCTGCATCTGAACATATTTGCAAGGTGCAGCCCCCAAAAAGTACAGTTTCCTACCTTCGTTCTGTTTAAATTCAGTGCAAACATCAATTATCCTGAGGGTCTTCATGCTACCTAATGTTGAGCCCCAGAGAGCCTTGGGGGAAGTGAGCGTGGGTTTCGGAATCACAGCCACCCCTGGCTCTTCCTTCCTCTAACCCCAGTTACACAGAGAGACGCCTGCTAACTGGAGGGAGCCAGGGTGAGATGGGTGCAGAAGAAACGCATGCCTTTGGGAAAGCTAGGAGCGGTAGATAGCCTGGGCAGTGTATGCTGTGGAAAGGTGTCCCAGTTTCTTAGGGTGCAGCCTCCACCCCAGTGACCAGCCTAGATGAAGGGGTGTGTGGAGAGCTGGAACTGGGACAGGTTCTGAAGGGCCGAGCTTGGCCCAGCGCAGTAGCCAGAGGCTGCGCAGACTGAATGCGGCCCCAATGCGGCCCCCTCCTGGGCTCCAGCAGGTGGTGCAGGGCAGAGGGGAGCCTTTCCCCATCCCCATGGGGAGAGTGGACTCGTGTTCCCTCCGCAGCTTCTGGCCCCTTAGCTCTGGGGACAAAGATATGGTCCTTCCTCTGCTTCTCTTGTGGTCCGGAGATGTGCCCGGGCGTTGTCACTATACCATCTGGAGGCCTAACGGGAGGCAGGAGTGCTCAAGTCAAGGCCAGACCCTGGAGAAGCAGCTGACACACCAAGGGGCTGCCATGTGCCTGCTGGCAACCTTCACGTGCTCATGCCAGGTCTCAGAGGGCGCCGGCAACACAGATCCCTGCCTTTCCTCTCGGGAGAGGGCAGCAGGGGCCAGGGAGGAGGAGGCCTTCCCCATGCGGGTGCACAGAGCCGGGGACGCTCTTTCCCACCATGCGTCTCTGGCAGCAGCAGTTCAGAGTTGGATTTCCACGCTGTCCCATGAATTTCACGATTTCTGAGTCTTTCGCTTCAATAAAACAAAGAAAATAGCAGGGGGCATGCCTGAGCCCCACCTCTGCCCGCCTCCATCTCGTTCCTCCCCTCAAGGCGGCCTCCTCGCTCCCCTCCACTGCTGCGCTGTGCCGCCTGCTCCCACCAGGGGTCTCTGCCACCTCTGTGCACTGACGAGCTGCCTCGGAGGCCCAGGCGTGCCCAGGGCGGGTGGAGGGCGTGGGGCTTGGGGAGGGCCGGTATTTCCTGACCCGCCTCAGGAGCCGGCCCCACAGGCTTGTGGCCTCACTGGAGCCTGAGTCAGGAACTTCCTACTTCAAGAGGCTTCCCCAGTGCAGCAGAAAACAAACTGGTCACTCCCACTGCTCCCAACCTCTGTGACATCCACACCGAGGAAATGGGGGCTCCAAACCAACAGGCTCAGCTCTAGGCGCCTCAGTGCTGGTTCGGCCCTTGGAGAAGGAAGGCTGGCATGGGGGGGGCGGGGGCACAGTGTGCCACGCTATGTCACACTGGGAACCAGGAATCCTCAATGGTGCCTTGAAGCCAGCTGCCTGTGCTAGTGGGTAGAGGTTCCCAACGGCGCCTCGTGGATGCCCTCACCTCATGCCCTCTGTAAGTGAGGATGCTTGGCATCAGCAGAGCTGCCAGGCCTGCGCTTGGTGTAGCTGCTAATACACCATCTCCTGGACAACCGTTCTCTTAAAACAGTGCTAAAAACCCCTTAGGGCATAGAGAAGTGTGGGCACAAACCAATTGCATCTTCCCCCAAAAGGCCGGGGTGCAATTTGCAAAGCTGGCTGTGGAAACGGCCTCCCTCTGCACATGTCCAGTGGGTGCCGGGCACAAAGCTGCTGCCCCTCCGAGTTGTCCACATGAAACAGCTCTGCGCTGCCTGCAGTGTCACAGAAACGAGTGAGTCCAGCCACATGACCAGGAGTACCAGCTTGAGCACTGGTGATACCAGATCAGTGAAACTCAGGCATGCCCTCATTTCACCACCTCCCCCTGCCCCAGCCCCGAGCAGTGGGGTCCCCAAAGAGCTAGAATAGCAAGTTAAATACTCCTGGCCATAAGGTGCCTCTTGGAATCCCTGCACTAAATCAGCCTGAATTTCCTGTCACCAGTGTCGGAGTACTCCTGCTCCACCGTGGGTGGGGATGGAATTTAGACCTATGTAGGCCTCCAGCTCCTCCCACAGGCCAGCCCCCCAGCCAGGGGGCTTCCAACGACACCAGAATGCTTTCGAGACTAGGCTTCTCTCTTCATGCAACAAAACAGTCCTGTGACACAATGCCAGAAGTTATACTTTATTAACACTTAGAGGATTAACATATAGTTACAAGGTCAATAGAAGCCTTCCAATGGAAGCACTTTATTTGGTTTAATTCCATCTCCAGAGACAAACTGGCAACTCTAGGACCTTTACAGTGGCGACGGGCCGCACAACAGCAAAATGCCTCCAAAGTTTAGAATTAGTGTAACACACACACGAACGTTTTAAAGGTGCTCAACAGGTTAAAATAGAATTCTGGACCTTTTCTAAAAGAAGTTTTTGGATGATGTAAGCACAGAAGGCAGAGCCAATAAGAAACATGAAACCAGTATTTCTGGAAAAACACTTAGCATGAACGTAACTTTTTGACGTCGTGTAAACTTTCTTCTGTAATGACAGATGTTACCGAAAGGCATGGAGAGCCTCGTGCTGTGCCGGTCAGACAAGCCATAGCTCCTTTCCACGGCAAGCGGGATAAACCCCGAGGAACGTCTCACGACAGCCCCCCGTGCCCTTTTCTACGTTCCCATCCTGCAAATGAAAAACTGGGCAAAGGACAAATTCCTCTCTTCCATTCGTTTCTAAGTCATTTTCGGGGCAGGTTCTTTTAGTCATCTTACAACACAACAGTATCCTAGCACGGCAGCGAAGTGACAGGCAGCAGCGACGGGGGAGGAAGGAGACGCTCATGGGAAATTCCACGTTCTACTCTATGCACACTGCTCCATAAAAACGCA
This sequence comes from Plecturocebus donacophilus, assembly GCA_004027715.1. Classification (NCBI taxonomy): domain Eukaryota; kingdom Metazoa; phylum Chordata; class Mammalia; order Primates; family Pitheciidae; genus Plecturocebus; species Plecturocebus donacophilus. Next base: position 10,423 of record PVKP010034554.1, read on the forward strand.
GGCATGATTTCACAGTAGGATTCCCAGAGTAAATGACACACCTCAGCTTTCACAGGACAACTGACCTCCTCTAAGAAGCCCAGCTGGGCAGCATCGAGCTTTCCACGGAGCCACGCAGACTGGCCAGGAAGCAGCACCCAGGTTCAACATTTAAGAGCACTCTTTTTGGACACAGGCGGTGGAGAGGTTTGTAGAAAAAAGGCAGAGTTGTTACAGAAGGATACAAGCATATCCTATACCGGGGGTGATGGTCATTAAAAGAACAAATTACTGCAGCTTAGACCTTTTTCACTACGTTTCAAGAAATGAATCTACCCTGAAAGATGCGAGGAACATGCATTCCCGAAGCTCTAAAACCAGATTTTAAAGAACCGTTTCACATCCTCGAAGTGGAGAGTGGTCAACTTGGCTAGGTGAGGTTAGAAATTCCTGGCGATCCCTGTCGGGCCTGTGGACGGAGGTGGCCTTCGCGGGGCTGTGGGGGCCGCCGCACTCACCATGCACCTGCTGGTTTGCAGGGACAGAGGTGCAGCCCTGACTCTGCCCACCCTGTGTCATCCCGGCTTCTTCGACCGTCAAGCTGGTCCTCCTGCATGACTGATGCGTTGTGCACCATGCTCAGGTCACCCATTTCAGGGACCGGAAGCCCACGTCTTTGCTGCGGCCTTGAGCCTTTAGCAGGTGGTGTGCCGTCCCCCAGAGAAGTCAGGCTCACACTCGCCACTTTAAAAACCTGAAGCCACTTCCTCTTCACCTGCCGAGCCTCAGCGTCTCCTCGCTTGTGGTTTCTCGTCCCCGAGGCCTGACTGAGCTGCTCCGGAAGGGTGGTGTGTGGTCAACCCTGGTTGGCTGAGAGGAGCAATTTCCTGGTTTCCACCAGTAAAGACGGGTCCATCCCTTGGGACCGGTCCTTTCCGTCCCTGTCCCTTTGGCTCCTATAGGACTTCCTTGTCTTAGATTCATAAATGTCAAGAGGAACTGAGGATGCCTGAGGGGACTACCTAGTTACCAAAGCCAAGCAAAGAATACAGCTGGCCGACGCCATCCCCAGGCTTCTGTGGCGCTCTCGGTCACAGGAGCCCTCAGCCAGTGGTTCCTCTTGACTGCTTCTGCACCAAATGAGAAGGGGCTGCTTTGCTCTAAGGTGTGGGGGGCCACAGGTTAGGAGACCCCAGGTTTTCCTAAAAAACCCACTCAGGGAAAGAAACTTAGCTGAAAAAGCAAACAACTCATTCCACATGCCCTGAAGACCTCATCATAAAATACAGGGGTGGCCATGGGATCCCTCGAAGACCAAGAGAGGCACGGGGTCTTTGGTGATGAAAGTGCTCACCTCGGCTGGGCGCAGCGGCTCACGCCTGTAATCTCAGCACTTTGGGAGACGAGCGGGCAGATCACCTCAGGTCAGGAGTTTGAGACCAGCCTGGCCAACACGGTGAAACCCCGTCTCTACTAAAAATATAAAAATTAGCCAGGCATGGTGGTGCATGCCTGCAATCCCAGCTATTTGGGATTGGGAGGCTGAGGCAGGAGAATCGCTGGAACCCAGGAGACGGGTTGCATTGAGCCTAGATCCCGCCACTGCACTCCAGTCTGGACAACAAAGCGAGACTCTGTCTTAACAAACAGAAACAAAAACAAAACACCAAGAAAGTGCTAGCCTCCTCAGATGCTCATCCTGGGGCTCATGGCAAGAAGACGATGGTCACTTTGCAATGAGCCGGTGCAGAGGGGAGTGCCTCGCTCACAAGCGCATGATCTGTCATTCAACAGGGAAGTGACGGGGAGGGCAAGGCTGGCCCGTAAGCTGGAATTCGACTTCCAGAGGGGACCTTCCCAGGCCACTGGGGGCAGGGTGCCAAACCAAAAGGTGGGTGTGCGCACAGGTGTGTACTGGTGAGGGTGCATGTGTGCCTGCGGGTGTGTGTGCCCCTGCCCCCTGCCCACCAGATGTTCTCAGGTTGAGGGGATGGTGAAGAGTCAACGTTTAGTATGAGGTGCAAGCCTAGAATCAGAAAACGACCACTGAGGACTTCACAGACCCAGGAGAAGAGGAAGTGCTTCCTGCAGCTGACAGTCGGGGACACACGGATGACATCAGAGCGCTCGGTCCACCTGGTGTGTGTTGGACCTGCCTTGTGTCCTCAGGGGACTCGTGATGACATTTTCACAAAAGGCACTGTGTGAAGCACGGAAGGGCTGCCAGGACGAGCCTGAGTGGACCAAGGGCCCAGGAAGGAGCAGGCGGGGGGTGTATGTCCCACTGTCTCGGTGGCCTGCGGGGTGGGCAGGGGAGCAATGAGGACTGACCAGAGCCATGGGGGTGGGCACTGGCCAGACTTGTCCCCCAAGAGGCGGCTCGGGCTGGGCGGGAGGGCAGGGCCACAGGGGGCATGCTGTAGAGAGAGAGGGGGGCTGCCCCTTAGGGATGGGGCTGCGGAGGGGTGGGCCATCCACAGGGCAGGGCGCTGGAGGCCTGTGGGGACAAGCAGGCGGAGGCTCCTCCAGGAAGGCTCACCCGAGGCTCGAGGCTCGCTGGCACTACCCTCTAGGAATCTACAACACAAAGAGAAACAGAGAAACTCTGTTAGACAGAAGGCGCAGGTTCTAGGCGGGCATTTTGCTCTTAGCTACAAACTGCACCGCCTTGTGGGGGAGGGGAGGGGTGGGAGGCGGCATCTTAGAGCAGTTGGTTATCACAGGGCAAGTCTGAGATGAGGAACATTCACAGTTTTCTCTCTGGCCTTCAGCTGGTCTCTCCTTCAGGAAAGGAGAAACCCAAACAGGACACTGATGAGGCTGTCCGCCCCAGCTCATCTTTCTCCTAAGTTTAGTTTTGAGAGAAAGTAAGAAACGGAGGCTGAGGACCAGGTGTAGGGGCTCACACCTGTAATCCCAGCACTTTGGGAGGCCAAGGCAGGTGTATCACGAGATCAAGAGATCGAGACCATCCTGGCCAACATGGTGAAACCCCGTCTCTACCAAAAATACAAAAAT
>PVKP010034554.1:13519-24213 GCA_004027715.1 Plecturocebus donacophilus
AAAAAAAAAAAAAAAAAAAAGAAAGAAAGGCCGGGGCCGGGCTCATCGCCCACACCTGCAATCCCAGCACTTTGAAAGGCTGAAGAGGGAGGCTCTCATGAGCTCAGGAGTTCAAGACCAGCCTGGGCAACATAGCCAGACCTCATCTCTACAAAAAATTTTTAAATATTAACTAGCATGTTGGCATGTGCCTGGAGTCCTGGCTTTTCAGGAGGGTGAGGTGGGAGGATTGCTTGAGTCCAGGGAGGTCGAGGCTGCAGTGAGCCAAGATTGTGCCACGGCACTTCAGCTTGAATGACCTCAACTTTGCAGTGAGACCGCAACTCCAAAAAAAAAAAAAAGAGAAAAAATGCATTGGTTTCCTAGAATGGTGCAAGGGACACGAAGGCCCGATTCTCTCAGAAGGAAACTCTTGGCTCTTCAGCAGTACAGTGTAAAATCTTTGGTGAAAGAAAAACCTGTCGTTCTGTATTCATTCAGTAATAAACAGTGAAAAGTTCTTCATCTCAAGGAGAGGGAAAAGAAACAAAAGAAACAGACGTCCCAGGCCCTGAGTGCACACAGGATCAGAAACAGGGGAGGTGCCATCATTTAAAGGAGGAGGCGGGGGTGGGAGGCAGAATTTTTAAAAAAGCATTTGGCTGGACAATCCCCTATTACTGGAGATGAAAGAGTTAAATATTCACATCGCACAGAATAATTTTCTTGGAAAGATGAAAAATCACTTAAAATACACAATACTGAGAAAAAATATAACATTTATTAGAGAGGCAGATACGAGCGTACAACTAAAAGATGCCAGACAGAGTCTTTTCTTTTAGGTTAAGAATAGAAAGAGACAATCACGTTGCTGTATTCAAACGAAACTTACTCAGAACCCCAGAGTTTATAACAAACTCAAGTGCGGAGCCGCAGCGGGGGCCTAGCTCCCCATGCGAGAGGCTTCGCGGCTTTCCGGCAATTATAAAAACAGAAAGGTCATTAGGCAGCAGGACACCCATAAAACAAACAGATAAAAGTACAACATTAAAACAACTCATTCAAGTACTCCTTTTAGTTTTTAAGTTGCAGTATATACACATGTCTTCTGTGGGGGGAATTACGGAAATATTTAACAGAGAGCAATTAAAAAAAACACACACACAAGAAAGTCACAATCCAGTTGACCCATCGGAAGTCACTCTAGTCTAAATATTTTGGCAATTATTAAATAAGCACATTGTAGACACACACACACACACACACAAAAGGTGCACCGGCATTATTAAAACAGCTGTACTGAGTTATGGGCCTCAGAACACGTGGCTTTGCCCACATCAGATGGGTTTAAGGAGGGCAGTGTTTGTGGGGAGGTTGGACAGAGATACAAACAGAGTAAGAAGAAAAGGCTTCTCTGTACATACTAATCTCTTAAGTGTAACTTTCAAATAAAAAGAGAAAATTGTATAAGTAGCTGAGATTTTGCTTCTTTTAACAGCCTTTTATTTAACTGCTAGAAAAAGATAAAGTATACTTTGGGTGGAAATGGAGATTCCCAATTCTATGGGTATTATTTTCTACTATTTCACGCATTGATGAGATGAACCTGAAATTTACAAAATATCTTCAGCTGTTTAGTCAATATTACAGAGTTTCACCTGTTAGAGTACTGAGGCATACAACGTAATGGTCATAAATTTAAAATTATCATCATAAATTTATGTACCCAAACCCCTCCCACCCCATTCTCCCTGAAACCCACTGAGCTAGTTTCTGAATTAAATTTGAATAACTAAATTTGAATAATTAAGAAAATACACAGCTTGACAGAATGCCTTTCTACAAAGCAGGCTTTTACAAAGTTAAGTTGTCTTGTCCTATTTTTGTTTTTTCAGTGTTTTAGTTTGCTTTGTCCAGGAGTTAACAGATTGGAAATGAGTTTGTCATTGGATAGAAAGGTCAGATTTTAATAACTTAGAAGTTTCTCATTTACTTGATTCCTTGGGTGAAACTGGAAACTTCCTACTGCTTATTTAAACAGATCCCTGTGGCTGAAGGGTCAGCTTATTTTCTCGCTGCAATCCTTACAAAGGAGAACTGAAACAGTTTTCCTGATGAGGCCTGGCGCCAGGACGGGTGGCTTTATTGATACTATGTCAGCAAAAATATCCAAAAGAAAAGTGGGCCTGGAATGGCGGTTCCCCCTGTAGTCCCAGCACTTTTGGAGTCTGAGGCGGGAGGATCACTCGAGCCCAGGAGTTTGAGACCAGCCTGGCCAACATAGTGAAAACCTGTCACTCCAAAAAAAAAAAAAAAAAAAAAAAAATTGGCCGGGTGTGGTGGTGGGCACCTGTAATCCCAGCTACTTGGGAGGCTGAAGCAAGAATTACTTGAACCTGGGAGGTGGAGGTTGTAGTGAGCCAGGATCACGTCACTGCACTCCAGCCTAGGCGACAGTGAGACTCTTGTCTCAAAAAAAAAAAAAAAAGAAAAGAAATTTGAACTACAAAGTTAATATATATTTTACTACTCAGGCTGATAGTATGCTGTAATTGTGTAAGAAGCCACTGGGGGATGCTGGGTGAAGGGTGCTGGGGCCTCTCTGTCCTTTCTTGGCAACTTCCCGAGAGTCTTTTTACTATTTCAAAATAAAAAGTATGTTTTTAAAAAACTCAGGCTGTCACTAAGTAAAAGTTAACTGGCTGTGAGAATCCTGAAACAGTCACAAGCAAATGTGCGGCTGCTGCTTGGAAAATCAGCTTTAAATGGACTTGAGCTGATCAAATGAATCCACGATGTAGAGGCAGGGGTTAATTTCCTACTGGAAAGTAGGAGGGACACAAGGAAATAATTTTCAAAAGAGAATCTGAACCCGACACCTTCCTTCTGACTCATTTGCAGTGGGCTCTCTATGATCTCGGGGGTAGACTCTCAAAATGGGCACAGGGAGATGCCTGGCAACCATCTAGGCGTGTGACCAATTTCACTATCTACCATCCCACAGCAGTGCCAGTTTAAAAATGCAAATTCTCATGTGGCCTAGATTCCTTTCGATGTGGTGAGACATTTTATTTCATTCTGGCTACAGTTAATTGTATAAAATGAGCCAGACATTCTAAAATAATTTCCAGTAAATCCAAACTTTGCCAATGATTGAAAACAAAAGAAAAACCAAAAGCAAACCCCCAAACTTTGAGCAGCGACGTGCTGAGACCTATGCCTGTGGGTAGAGCATCTGCTGCCACACCATGTTCTATTCATAGCCCCACCTAGGCAAGCGTGAGCGCAACAGAAACAGAACCAAGGGTGAGAGAAAAATCACAGCCAAAAGGAGCTGATGCGTGGACACAACCTGCTTTTAATAACTGCATCTAAACAGTGCTAGCACATCTGATCAACTGTCAATTTGGGCCAGGCACAACGGCTTACGCCTGTAATCCCAACGTTTTGGGAGTCAGAAGCGGGCGGATCACCTGAGGTCAGGAGTTTGACACCAGCCTGGCCAACACAGTGAAACCCTGTCTCTACTAAAAATACAACAATCTGCAGAATGTGGTGGCAGACGCCTGTAGTTCCAGCTACTCAGGAGGCTGAGGCAGGAGAATCGCCTGAACCTGGGAGGTGGAGGTTGCAGTGAGCCGAGATCACGCCACTGCACTCCAGCCTGGGTGACAGAGCCAGAGCCTATCTCAAAACAACAACAAAAACACAAACACACACCAAAAAACCTGCCAATTTGATGACATTCGGAAAATCTGTAATCCCACGTAAAAATCAACTGGTCAATTCACCAAACTTTTCCAGCTTTCAGTTGGTTGTCTGGGATCATACAGACCTCACAGGCTGCTCGTGATATCCTACCAAGGGTGCTGGCCATGTTTAAGTAAAAATACACACTTTGGATGCCAACCTAAGAATCTGACTTACTGCTTTAGTCAAGAAGGAGGAGACAGCCTCTACTTATGACTTCTCTCAAGTGAATAAGTAACCATTTAACAAACGAGCACACTTCAATCTGTTCAGTTACAACGTTAGCCTCCTAACGTGGCTGAACGTATGGTGGATACAGATATAAACAAGAGAAGGGAAGTCTTTTGCACCTCCAGGATGTGTGCCGGCTTTTAAATTCAGAAAGATTAATTAGAAGCTACAACGCGACTTATTTTTATCTACAGATGCGGCCAAAAGAAGAAATGGTTATTAGATTTCGAATGACACAGTTGTAAATTGGCAGTTGGCAGCTTTCCACATAATTCTCATCAGCAAGTGAAACTTGATCATAGCCCAAGCCAGACAAGGCAATTCAGGTGCCCGGGCCCTGAAGTCCACCGTGAGACTACAGGAACGCAGCACGGCGGTGCTTGCCAGCCAGTCTCTTGAAGAACTGCCTGTAACAGTCACAGTTGTGGAGAGAAACAACTCCATTTTTTTTTTAAGTTTTTTTTTTTTAATGGTATTAAATATAAGTCTTAGCACCTTTGGCATTTTTGTCCAAATAGACTTCGACATAGGAAGTGGGGACATAGCCCTCTTCATCTTCATTCCTCCGGATGCGGGTCCAGCCGTCGCCTTTGTCTTCCTCTATAACGTACAGTGTTTCCCCTTCAACTACGGAAATCGTTCCTTCATTCTGACCTGAAAAAGCAATATCGGGACATTTTAGATTTCTTGGCAAATGCAGGTAGAAAGCAAACTGGCCATCACACCTGTAATCCCAGCACTCTGGGAGGCTAAGGTGGGTGGATCACGAGGTCAGAAGATCAAGACCATCCTGGCCAACATGGTGAAACCCCATCTCTACTAAAAATACAAAAAGTAGTCAGTTGTGGTGGCGCATGCCTGTAATCCCAGCTACTCAGGAGGCTGAGGCAGAAGAACTGCTTGAACCCCGGAGGCAGAGGTTGCAGTGAGCCGAGATTGCGCCACTGTGTTCCAGCCTGGTGACAGAACAAGACTGTTTCAAAAAAAAAAAAGGCAAACTGTGGCCTTTGCAATGAAACAAGTGTCATCAAGGATGAAGTCCAGGCCAGGCGCGGTGGTTCACGCCTGTAATCCCAGCACTTTGGGAGGCCGAGGCAGCCGGATCATGAGGTCAGGAGATCAAGACCATCCTGGCCAACATGGTGAAACCCTGTCTCAACTAAAATACAAAAAAAATTTAGCTGGGTGTGGTGTCACACACCTGTAGTCCCAGCTACTCGGGAGGTTGAAGCAGGGGAATCGCTTGAACCCGGGAGTCGGAGGTTGCAGCGAGCGGAGATTGCGCCACTGCACTCCAGCCTGGCGACAGAGCGGGACTCCGTCAGATGCACTGACCCTTCATCCACTGCTGCAAAACTTTCTCCTTCCACACAGAAACGTCCAGGTTCTTACCTCTGTCTCTCTAAGAACCCTCTCTATGTCCTCCAGGGCTTGTTTCTCCTACCTCCCGGAATGGCAAGTATCTCCCCCAGGAGAAATCTTTGGTCCTCTTCTCTAGTCTTCCGTTTCCCTTGGATCTCTCTTGGGGGAAAGGTACTTCCAGGGCTCCAATTGCTTCCTCTTTTTTTTGAGACAGTCTTCCTCTTGTTACCCAGGCCAGAATGCTGTGGCGCGATCGTGGCTCACTGCAACTTCCACCTCCCCAGTTCAAGCAATTCTCCTGCTTCAGCCTTCCAAGCAGGTGAGACTACAGGTACCTGCCACCATGCCCAGCTAACTATTTTTAGTAGTGTCAGGTTTTCACCATGTTGGCCAGGTTGGTCTCAAACTCCTGACCTTAGGTAATCCACCTGTCTTGGTCTCCCCCCTTTTTTTTTTTTTGAGACAGAGTCCTGTTCTGTTGCCCAGGCTGGCATGATCTTGGCTCACTGCAACCTCTGCCTCCTGGGTTCAAGCGATTCTCCTGCCTCAGCCTCCTGAGTAGCTGGGACTACAGGCACATGCCACCATGCCCAAGTAATTTTTTATTCTTAGTAGAGACGGGGTTTACCATGTTGGTCAGACTGGTCTCGAACTCCTGATCTCAGGTGATCCGCCCGCTTCAGCCTCCCAAAGTGCTGGGGTTGCAAGTGTGAGCCACCACAGACGGTCACTAGGCTTGTCTTTCTAACCATCCTCCCTGTGTTCTAATTGATCCTACACACCTGACATTGACTTTCCTAAGGTACAGCTCTCACCAGATCAACATCCTGCTCAAGGACCTTCAATAGCTCCTCAATGTTTGCCACATAAAATTCAGATGTTTCTCTAACCTCGCCCCGACTGGGACTTCCCACTTTTTAGTGCCACATTTCACTATGAGGATTTAAGACATCTAAGTTCCAGCAACACGACACCCACGCTTGGCCACACCACCCCATGGATGGCAAGTTCTTTAAACTTCCTTAAGGAAGCGACCTCATTCTCCCCTGTCCACCCCATTCCGCTGTATCCCTCCTCTGGCAAACACTGCAAGCTGCCGCTCCTTTTAATTTTTTAAAAATTTTATTTGTTTATTTTTGAGACGGAGTCTCGTTCTCTCGCCCAGCTTGGAGTGCGGTGGCGCAATCTTGGCTCACTGCAACCTCTGACTCTCTGTTTCAAGCGATTCTCCTGCCTCAGCCTCACAAGTAGTGGGGACTACACACCACCACGCCCAGCTAGCTTTTGTATTTTTAGCAGAGACGGGGCTTCACCATGTTGGCCAGGATGGTCTCCATCTCCTGACCTTGTGATCCATCCACTTCAGCCTCCTAAAGTGTTAAGATCACAGGCGTGAGCCACCACGCCCAGCTAATTTTTGTATTTTAGGTAGAGACGTGGTTTCACCATGTTGGCCAGGATGGTGCTGATCTCCTAACTTTGTGATCCACCCGCCTCGGCCTCCCAAAGTGTTAGGATTACAGGCATGCACCACCGCGCCAGCCGCTGCCCGCTCCTTAAGTGTGTCTGGCTGATTTCCCTCTGGACAGTGCCGTATCATATCACCTGCATCCCACTCCTTCATGGGCCTTCACAAGACAGGAGCTCTATAGATACTAGATATTAAATGAATGGATGAAATCATCATCGGCCATATCATCCACTGCAGTGAAGTTCTCTGGAAGTTGTTAAGTTATATGAACTACAAGTCAAAATACACAATCAAATAATAATCATACCATGAGTAGGATAAAAGCATAGTAGAGAAAGATCTGGAAGGCTGCTACTGCTGTTTTTTTTTTGAGACAGAGTCTTGCTCTGTCACCCGGACTGGAGTACAGTGGTGCTCTCAGCTCACTGCAACCTCCGCCTCCCAGTTCAAGCGATTCTCGTGCCTGAGCCTCCAAAGTAGCTGGGATTACAGGTGCGTGCCACCATGCCCAGCTAATTTTTGTATTTTTAGTAGAGATGGGATTTCACCATGTTGGCGAGGCTGGTCTTGAACTCCTGGCCTCAAGTGATGTGTCACCCTCAACCTCCCAAAGTTCTAGGATTACAGGTATGAGCCACCACACCCGGCCAGATCTAGAAGACTTCTAAAGAAAGTTCTGGTCACAGGGAAGAGTATGGCTAGGCACAGTGGCTCACACCTGTAATCACCACATTTTGGGAGGCTGAGGTGGGAGGACTGCTTGAATCCAGGAGTTCAATAGCAGCCTGGGCAACATAGTGAGATCCTGTCTCTACTGAAATTTACAAAAATTAGTCGGGCCTGGTAGTGCTTGCCTGTAGTCCTAGCTACGCAGGAGGGTGAGGCTGGAAGATCACCTGAGCCCGGAAGGTCAAGACTGCAGTGAGCCATGACTGCGCCACTGCACTCCAGCCTGGGCAAGACAGTGAGATCCTGTCTGGGGAGAAAAAAAAAGGAAGAAAAGTGAAAGAAGAGTGACTCCGATGTCATGGTTTATAAAAGGCAGGGGAATCCAGCAGACATGAAATGTCACCTTCAAATGTGTAGAGAGCTTTGCACGTCCCTATGGCAGGGAGGGGCTCCTCATCATCAAACTCGTCGTCAAAATCTGTGGCCAGCACCTTCACCTCACTCTCCTGACTCTGCTCCTCTGTGTAACTGCCATCTGGGCTGCTCAAGAAAGGAAAACACAAAGCAACTAAAGCGACTGGCCCAGGGAGGACTCAGGGTGAGTCCCTGCAACTGCAAAGAGCTTGCAACCCCCGCCCCTCACCGAGTGCTGTCACTGAGACCACGGTAAATCATCCACAAACTCAGATTGCCCAGCCCATGTGGAATTATAAATCTGCATCATGGGGAAAGTGACAGGTCCATCATCGCAGGCATTTTGGCATCGAACAAGTGCCTTATGCTTACTTCCAGATTCCAAAATTTAAAAATATAAATACAAAGCCAGCAGGCTCCCTTGCCAGAGGCAGGTGCTGTGCAGATACTGTACCTCTCGCGGTCCTGGGCACAATTGTTGATGGTGGGTGGGTTCTGGCTGTCGTACAGTCCGCTCTGCCGGCGCGCCTGTTCGCTGCGTGCTGGGAGCCGGCCTTCAACCTCAGCCAGCCAGGCCTGGAGACAAAAGCAATGACAGACTCCAACCTAAGGTCATCTGATGGCCAGCCAAGAGCGTCCTAAGGTCCCAAAGGCCATCGGAGGGCCAGCCCAGAGCGTCCTAAGGTCCCAAAGGCCATCGGAGGGCCAGCCCAGAGTGTCCTAAGGTCCCAAAAGCCATCGGAGGGCCAGCCCAGAGCATCCTAAGGTCCCAAACTCAGGAGCTGCTCTTGATCATCTAACCCAATGTGAGAAGGTCCTCACGGGGGAAGAATGGCCACATTTTCTGCATTTGACTGTTTAAATGTACTGAAGGGCGGTTGCTTCCATTTCACCCAAAGTTGAAGACGTAGAAGCAAACTCATATTTATGTGGTTGCTCATGACGGGGCAGAAAGCACACCAGACTGCGTTATTCCCTTGGGCTTTTAAGCAGTGGTGCAATCTTGGATAAGTCACTTCTAGTTCCTTTTTTTTTTTTTTGAGAATGAGTCTCGCACTGTTGCCCAGGCTGGAGTGCAAGGGCGAGACCTCGGCTCACTGCAACCTCTGCCTCCCAGGTTCGTGCGATTCTCTTGCCTCAGCTTCCCAAGTAGCTGGGACTACAGGCACCCACAACCATGCCTGGCTAATTTTTTGTACTTTTTTTGTAGTAGAAATGGGGTTTCACTATGTTGGCGAGACTGGTCTCAAACTCCTGACCTCGTGATCCGCCTGCCTCAGCCTCCCAAAGTGCTAGGATTACAGGCAGGAGCCACCATGCCCAGCCCTAGTTCCTTCTTGACCATGAGGTCACCCTGTGACACCTGAGGGTACAGCCATGCTTAAGCAGCGACTTGGTTTGAAAGCCACACTTACTTTTTTTGATGGAAATGAAATTTTTACTTAAAAATTAAAGTAGATAAAGTAACCTTCAGCAACATTTGAAACAGTATAAAGAAGTCAAAGGAATAAAAATGATCAGAAGGCTGGGAACGGTGGCTCAGGCCTGTAATCCCAGCACTTTGGGAGGCTAAGGTGGGCAGATCACGAGGTCAGGGTTCGAGACCAGCCTGGTTAACATGGTGAAACCCTGTCTCTACTAAAAATACAAAAATTAGCTGGGCATGGTGGCACACACCTGTAGTCCGAGCTACTCAGGTGGCTGAGGCAGGAGAATCACTGGAACTCAGGAGATGAATGTTGCAGTGAGCTGAGATAACACCACTGCACTCCGGCCTGGGTGACAGAGTGAGACTCTGTCTCAAAAAACAAACCAACAAAAAACCAGAAAAGGACAGTTCTAAATTCTAAAAGCTCAGATGGACATTACTGATGGATTCTGAAAAGAAGGAAAAAAGTTGGCTGGCTCACGCCTGTGATCTCAGCACTTTGGGAGGCCAATGTGGGTGGATCACCTGAGGTCAGGAGTTTGAGACCAGCCTGGCCAACATGGTGGAACCCTGTCTCTACTAAAAATACAAAAATTAGCCAGGTGTGGTAGAATGTCCTGTAGTCCCAGCTGCTCGGGAGGCTGAGGCAGGAGAATTGCTTGAACCCGGGAAGTGGAAGTTGCAGTGAGCCAAACTCATACCACTACACTCCAGCCTGGGCAACAGAGCGAGACTCTGTCTAAAATAAAAAAGGGAATGAAAAAAGCCATAGCTGACTTTTCATTGCTGGAAACAATCCATTCTGATTGGCAGAATCGGTTGCTGACATATTTTTCCATGCTCTGCAGTCTTTCACTGTGGTGTGGAGTGGGTTAAGGAGGCTTTTATTGACAGCTCTTGAGCGCTCCTCTCCTTCCCTCAAACCTTATGATTTATGTTTCCTGCTTGTTTCTCATTTGTGTTTCCTGCTGGTTCTCACAAACACACCCTTTCCATAATGGGCATAAAAAACAACTGCGGGAGAGAGATCCAAGATGGCCACGTAGCAGCAGCTCAGGATTGTAGCTCCCAGAGCCACCCGGGTCGCCAGCGCGACTCTTTTGGCCGGCGCGGCGCTTCTCGGTGCGGAGTGTGCGGGACTGGGTGGTGCCCTTTTAGTCGAGCTCGGCTGGTCCCATCCCCACAAGGAAAACAGCAATTGGAAGCGCTGAGGACTGAGAACAAGCACAGCTGAACCCGGGAAGGCCCAGCTCTGTGGGGAAGGGGCGCCCCCCGAAGGAAAACTAAGAAACAGAAAAAACTTCATCACCAACAAGCCGGACGTCCACTCAGAGACCCAATCTGAAAGTCGGCAATTACAAAGACGACAGGTGGATAAATCCACAAAAA
>PVKP010034555.1:0-11904 GCA_004027715.1 Plecturocebus donacophilus
AGCTACTAGCAAAAGCAAGAAGGCTTTGGAGAAAGTGTTTAAAACAAACTATTATTTCTAACACTTATGATTATTCTTTAACAAGAATGGAAACTTTGAAGATAACTTTTCTACTTCCCACGCCTGGGCTTCCGAGAACTACATTACCCACAACGCCGAGCGCCAAGCTGCAAAGAAGAGGAGCCAATCAACGTTCAGGACCGGGCGTGTCCGTGGTTGTTGCATACAGTAAGGCGGGACTTCCGGCGCCACTCCGAGGTGCTCGTTTTGGCTGTTCTCTGCTTTGGTCCGCGCCTGAGTTAGGAACGCTGCCTCCGGCACAGAGCAGGGATCGCCCCCGCGCAGCCGTCCGTGCGTCGCCGGCGCTGGTGGCAGCCGTGCCTGTGTTCCCGCCCCGGGTCGCCCGCCACTCCCGGCACCGCTCTGCTCGTAATCCGATGGCGGCGTCCGTGCTGAGGGCTCTGACTCCGGTGAGTGCTGCGTCCCCGCGAGCCTCACCTGCCCTCCCGCCCGAAACCGAACGCCCCGCGTGAGGGGCACCTGCTCGCCTCCCTGCAGCCCGGCCCCAGATTCCAGGACCCTGGACTCCCACCGATAGGCCTGGTGTCGTGGTTTGTGGAGGGTGTGGCAGGTGGAGGGACCGGTTTCTGTCAATGTTGTTGGGACAGTGGAGCCAGGAGCGTTCGCGCTGGAATGGCAAAGTGAGGCTCGCTCTTCCCAAGACGCTGGTAGCCATGGGTGGTTGTGAACAGAAGAGGCACACGGTCTGAGTTAGACTTCAAAAATTTCCTAAAGCTACTCAGAGGCTGGGCGCAGTGGCTCACGCCTGTGATCCTAGCACTTTGGGAGGCCGAGGCGGCTGGCTCACCTGAGGTCAGTCAGGAGTTCAAGACCAGCCTGGCCATCATGGTGAAACCCCGTCTTAAAAAAAAAAAAAAATCTACTCAGGGTTAGAAGAGCCTGGAAGGGGGATAACACCTAGGCACCGGGAGGTTGAGTCCTTGTGCAAGGTCCCAGAGCAGGTAGGAGTCACACTGAGGACCTCGGAGCTGAGTAGCAATGATAATTTAGTCATCACCAAGTCACCTGGCTCCAGGGCTGCTCAGGGAAACGGGCATGAGCCCATGGAGCTTTCACCATAGTTACCTGCCTCTCACAGCCTTCCTCTTCCCGCAGGTACCCATGACTGCAGCAGCTGAATTTACGGGCTTCGCACAGGTGAGTGGAGAGTATTTCAGGCCCTCACTGGTGCTGACCCGTTTTTGTCTCTGATACCGTGTTCTGGGACTCTTCTCTTGGCACTCTTTTGGTCCTTGGTTCTAGGGACCCTGAACAAACATCAATCCCAGGGTCATACATCCAGGCTGGAGGCTGGTATACAACGGCTCCTATTGCTGGAAACCAGTAATAGGAGTGTGGGAAGTTGTCTCAGGCATAGATACCAGATGAGCAAGTGCTTGAAGGTTAGGCTGAGCTGGTTTAGGGAACTACAGCTTTTTGTTTCTCATGGGAACTGAAAGCTGGGCTGCAGGAATCGGACCATAAATGGTTCTCAGATGTTGGGTGTTTTTTCTGGAGTGTGTGATGAGCAATGAGAGTTTGGGGGCAGAGGAGGTATGTGATGTGACCCAGGTCTCACTAGGTTCCCTGTGTGTGGCCAGGCTGAGAGAACAGGCTGGGTGTTAGCAATGAGACAGGGAAATACTGAAGAAGCCTGCTGCAGTAGTCCAGGTGAGTGTTACTGGTGACTGGACTTGGGTTGTGGCTGTGGAGGTAGTAGTTGGATTCTAGATCAGTTTTTTAAGTAGGAAAGCCTGGATTTTGAGATGTTGAAGGGGAGAGAAAAGTAGGATTCAGGGGCAAAGGCAAGGTGTTTGGGTTGGAAACTCCACTAGCCAGGATTGTAAAGTTGGCAGTTGAGTCAGTTCTCTCTGGAGATAATCAGAAGTCTTATTTTGGAATATATTTTTAAAATTTATTTTATTTTTTAAGACGGGGTTTCACCATGTTGGTCAAGCTGGTCTTGAACTCTCGACCTCAGGTGACCCGCCCACCTTGGCCTCCAAAGTGCTTGGATTACAGGCGTGAGCCACCACGCCCAGCCTATTTTTAAAAATTTTTTTAAAAATCATCATCTCAACTTGCAAAGAACAGTTAGTTTAGAGATCAAGTGGATAGTTTATCCTACAGGATTAGAACTGTGGGGAGGGATTCAGGATGGACACATTCAAAAGGTGGTGGCCATTGCCTAGGGGCTTAGCCTGGGTCACAATTAGGAGGTGGAATCCTGATCACGCTGGTGATGCTATTACCAGCCCAGGAAAGGGAAGTTGGGGGTCACTGCTGGATCTGCTTGGGTACATGGTTGATCATGGTGGGAATCACAAAGACAGGTATGGGAGAGAGGTGGGCATGGTAGGGTGTGAGAGCAAGGATGATCTGGCACGTGGCCAAGGCTCTAGGAAAAGGGTGGACATGAGACCAATGCCTGGAAGTAATTGAGACAAAATGATACTGAGACCGGAATGGTGCTTACTCAGGGTTTTGAGGTCACCCCGGGGGTGTCAGGAATTTCAGGGAGGTAGATAAGTTGAAGGGCACAAGTGGTCATCTGGGAAAGTCACTGGGCCTGAGGTGGGGGTCCTCTGGGGCAGACTGGGAATGAGGGTTAATGAGAAAGGAAGGCTGTGACTGAAGAGAGGACATCAAGTGCAGCACGAGTGACAGAGGGCCTTGGGTGTCAGATCCTGAGGTATTTCTGGGTGACTGAGGATGTAGCAAGGGACGGAGTCAGGCAGGGAGGCCTTCAGAGCAGGACGGGGCTCTGAAGGCTGCCTTTGGCATCGGGGACCATTCAACCTCTGAGTAGCACTGGACCCTGTTTCAATTTGCAAAACACTTTCTGGATGTTTAATTCCAAGTGTCGTGGGGATGCTAGAGAGATGCTTATGGTGTAGGGCAGTGGGGTGGAAATAGCTATGGGAGTCAGATTGTTTGAGAGTGTGCACTCCAAAGAGTGATATGCATATGGAGAGAAAGTGTGAACTGAACACCCCATGGCAACGGCATTGAGGATAGAAGAATGATGGCTAACCCCGTATTTGTTTGTGTGTGAGAGGCATAATCTTGGAAACCCCAGAAGAATTATCTGACAAGACAAAATCCAACCCTATATGCTTGACCCAGAGTTTAAATGACATTTCCTGGTCCACCTGCCTGTTGGTGCTGTGGGAAGACACAGTGATGACGGGACCGTGAGGAGAAGGCAGGAATCGGGGCTTGGTGTCTCCTCTGAGGTGGGGCTTAGGGATGAGGGTTAAGCAGGGGAAGGATGCATGGGGGGCGTGAACTTGGGGTCCTAGGAGAGAATCTTATCATGGAAAGATCTATCCCCATTATGGCAGGGCTCTGTGACCTTTGAGGACGTGGCCATTTACTTCTCCCAGGAAGAATGGGGGCTCCTTGATGAGGCTCAGAGGCTCCTGTACCGTGATGTGATGCTGGAGAACTTTGCGCTTTTAACCTCACTGGGTAAGGCCCTCACACCCACTCTCAGGTCCTGGTCTTCGTCTATCCTTTTTCCCCAGAGGCAGCTCTGCCCTTTCCATTGCCGGACTATGGGCTCTGCTGACTTCCCCACTGTCTTGGCATATGTGCTGTGGTGTAAGGAATGAAATTGTTGCACTCCTCGAACAGCCCTCACATTTGCTGTCCCAAAGTGTGCAGGGATAGGCCTGGGTCTTAGGTGCCTTGAGTCAGCCTAATGCATGTCAGTTTATTTCTTCACTTCCCCTTTGGGTGG
The DNA here is from genome assembly GCA_004027715.1 of Plecturocebus donacophilus. Classification (NCBI taxonomy): domain Eukaryota; kingdom Metazoa; phylum Chordata; class Mammalia; order Primates; family Pitheciidae; genus Plecturocebus; species Plecturocebus donacophilus. Next base: position 3,803 of record PVKP010034555.1, read on the forward strand.
CTGTGTCTGTATTCATGGCACTTTGTGTCTCACGTTCTGCCTCCTAGGTGACATTTCCTTTGACTGCCTGTGTTAGGAATTTGCAGAATTTTCCTCATCAGTATTTACATGGACTATGAGCTGTTGTTGCCAGAACCTCTTTCAAGGATCTGTGTGACATTAATTTTCTTTCTTATGTTCTCAAGGATGCTGACCTGCTCTGGGCAAGGATACTCACCTGTCCCAGCTTTCCCTTAGGATTTGCCTCATTCAAGTCCCAAGTAGTGGCACATCTAGAGGTGCCAGGAAAGCCCTGGTTTGGGAAAGGGTGAAGATAGGAATATGGCTTCAGAGGAAGCCTGGCCTCAGTCAGTGGCACCTAGGTGAGGGCATGACATCCAGCCTGTTTTCTAATCTTACCAGTAACTTGCGCTGTGTCATCCAGAGTTTTGGTCCATCACTGGACACATCTCATTTCTACCTTTTCTTTCTCTTCTCTGACACTTTGCTGGCTTATTGCTTTATCTGGGACATCTGGCCTCAGGCTGCCCCCATCTTTCTGCCTTCCAGGTGTCATCAGTTTCTCTGCACTGCCCCCCAGCATGTTTTCCAACACTGACCCACTCACAAGATGTTGTGAGTTGTGCACATGCCATTAAATAGTTCTTGAACACAAGATGATCGCAATTGGAATCGCCCATTCAGTTCCAACTGCATTATTTTGGGCCTGAATAACACCAACCTTCAGCACAGCATGCACATGTCACCAGCCAACAAGATCCTGCCTGAGGATTTGGCAAAAGAGTAGACTGGAGACCCCACCTCTCCTTATGTGCTGCACCCGATCCTTATGTCCTGTGTTTGGTGAGGCCTCCCCAATTTGTGATCTTTAGAGGCCCACTTCTGCCAAACAGCCCTTTTTTTATCCTGCTTTTAGCTCCTCAATATTGCTTCAAAGTAATGCTGTGAATTCGTTCCTTAATGTATATGTGAAGGGGCTTCCCCTTTGATGTTTTAAAATGTACCAACAGGATTTCAATTAATGGAGGTGGTAGAGTAGTTAATGTCAATGACATAGGAAGTTACCACCTGCAGTAGCAAGAGCATGTGAACACCGTGCCATGCAGGGCCACATGAGGAAGTGCTTAGTGGTCAGAAGGAAGAAGCAAGAGAGAAGGGAAAATATTAAGCCACAGCCTTAATTGGGGTTTTGCGGGTAACACAAGACGTGATAAACGGTTTAGGATGGGGTAATTTGAGTAGTTTGCTTTGGGGCAAAGAGGGTCACTAGGCTTAGTTGTCTGCTGCCTGACCTTGAGATGATTAGAGCAGAGGGATATTAGTTCCTGAAGCATCCAGGTCACATAGAAAATGGGAGTATGGGCTCTGGGTTGATTACTTTGTGTATTTGGTATGCTCCCTCCTGAGCCCTTTGCTGTCTTTGCTATCTCTTAAGATTTGGCTCACTCTGGAAGCACCATTCTCTTTCCAGCCAGCAAAGTTTTTTATTCTGTTTTGTTTTGTTTTTGAGACAGAATTTCGCTCTGTTGCCCAGGCTGGAGTGCAGTGGCATGATCTGGGGTCACTGCAACCTCCACCTCCTGGGTTCAAGCAATTCTTGTGCCTCAGCCTCTTGAGTAGCTGGGATTACAGGCACCTGTCACCACACCCAGCTAATTTTTTATATTTTTAGTAGAGACAGGGTTTCACCATATTGCCCAGGCTGGTCTTGAACTCCTGGGCTCAGGCCAACAAAGTTTTTAAGATATTGGAACATCAATTATTCAGAAAAGCATTTTTTAAATGATTAACACACTCCCGTCATAGTCAACATACATTTAATCATTTCTCTGCTTTTAGTTTGTTGGCATGGGATGGAGGATGAAGAGACACCTGAGCAAAGTGTTTCTGTAAAAGGAGTACCTCGGGTCAGAACTCCAGAGGCAAGCCCATCCATCCAGAAGACTCAGTCCTGTGACATGTGTGTCCCATTCCTGACTGACATTTTGCACCTGACCGATTTGCCTGGGCAGAAACCATACTTGACTGGGGCATGTGCGGTCTTTCACCAGGATCAGAAGCATCATAGTGCAGAGAAACCCTTGGAAAGGGACATGGACAAGGCCTCATTTGTGCAGTGCTGTCTATCCCATGAGTCAGGAATGCCTTTCACCAGTAGTGAGGTTGGGAAGGACTTCTCAGCCCCATTGGGCCTTCTTCAGCCACAGGCCATTACTAACTATGAGAAGCCAAACAAAATCAGCAAATGTGAGGAGGCCTTTCACGTTGGAGTAAGTCATTACAGGTGGGGTGAATGCAGGAAAGATTCCAGCCACAAACACACTTTTGTTCACCCTAGAGTCTGCACTGGAAAATTTTACGAATCTAGCAAATGTGGGAAAGCCTGCTGCTGCGCGTGCTCCCTTGCTCAGCTCCAAAGAGTCCACCCTGGAGAAAGGCCCTATGAGTGCAGTGAATGTGGGAAATCTTTTAGCCAAACTTCTCATCTGAATGACCATCGGAGGATCCACACTGGAGAAAGGCCTTATGTGTGCAGTGAATGTGGGAAATCTTTTAGCCAAAGAGCCACCCTCATTAAACATCACAGAGTTCACACTGGAGAAAGGCCTTATGAGTGTGGCGAATGTGGGAAATCTTTTAGCCAAAGTTCTAACCTTATTGAACATTGCAGAATTCACACTGGAGAACGGCCTTATGAGTGTGATGAATGTGGAAAAGCCTTTGGGTCCAAATCCACTCTTGTTAGGCACCAGAGGACTCACACAGGAGAAAAGCCGTATGAGTGTGGCGAATGTGGGAAATTATTCAGACAGAGCTTCAGCCTTGTTGTACACCAGAGAGTTCACACTACAGCGAGGCCCTATGAGTGTGGCCAGTGTGGGAAATCCTTCAGCTTAAAGTGTGGACTCATTCAGCACAAGTTAATTCACAGTGGAGTTAGGCCCTTCGAATGTGACCAGTGTGGAAAATCCTTCAGCCAAAGAACCACCCTTAATAAACACCACAAAGTTCACACTGCAGAAAGACCTTACATATGTGGGGACTGTGGGAAAGCTTTTATGTTCAGATCTAAACTTGTGCGGCACCAGAGAACTCACACCGGAGAAAGGCCTTTTGAGTGCAGTGAATGTGGGAAATTCTTTAGGCAAAGCTATACCCTCGTTGAACACCAGAAAATTCACACTGGATTAAGGCCTTACGACTGTGGACAGTGTGGGAAATCCTTTATCCAAAAGTCTAGCCTCATTCAACACCAGGTGGTTCACACTGGAGAAAGGCCATATGAGTGTGGCAAATGTGGGAAGTCCTTTACACAACACTCTGGCCTCATTCTCCACCGAAAATCTCACACTGTGGAGAGGCCTCATCAAAGCAGCAAATGTGGAAAACCCTTTAGCCCAAGAGCTAACATTGTGTAACTCCACACCTGTGAAAAGCCTTACACCTGCAGGGAATGTGCCGTCTCTTTCTTCAGTGTTATGGCTATAGAGAGCCCTTGTGAAGGAGCCATCTGCCTAAACGCCATACTTCTAGACCTCCAGATGGGTGAGACTTCCATGAGTTCCAGGCATGTGTGTCTTGCAGGAGCTCCTTTGTACATTCTAAACTGCTGGAAGCCTTTGCTGGAATTAAATCATTAGTCACCTTTGCATACTAAGGCAAGACAGGTATCCTGGGTTCTCCCATTCCTTGAAGGGAATTTCTTGAGCAGTCTGAGCCTTTAAGGGGAATTCATTCCCTTTTTTGACTGATTGCAGCATATATCTGACCAGTTTTGGCCAGAAGGGCCCAGCCTGGGTTCTGCTGGAAACTGATGTGGAAGGCTTCCCTTCATGGAAATTCTTGTTCTCACATGACATGTGGTAGTTTTTCCACCCTGCAAGTCACCACCTGGTAACTGGCTACCTCACATTGCTCTAGTTTGTGTGGTAATAAAGGCCTTATTTTAAAATCTGTGTGTAGTCTTAGGGTTTGGTTTGCTGTGTGAGGTGGCTGGAAAACACCCTTGGGCTCTTACATAAAGGAATGGCCAGCTTTTTTGGGGCCCCAATATTGTTGGCCTGTGCAGGAAAAGTAAAATGACAGAGTAATTCTCATTCTGGTTTTAGTCCAATTTGCCTTGAGGCCCAAGGCCTCCTAGGAAACAGTGCAAGGATTTTATTGTCCTAATTTGTGGCCTGGATCCCTACACCTTCTCTGGACTAGAGGTCGTCCTGAGGACAGGTCGGCTGTTACGACAGACTCCTGTGCTCTGGGGAATAAGATGGATTTGCTGCATTGCTCCCACAGGCTATAATGCCTAGCACTGTTGAGAGGAAGCTTTCCCCAGCTTCTGCAAAGGAGTCATGTGCTCTGATGCCCGTGGTTCCAGAGATGGTGATACTCAAGCTGATGGGAGCTAAGCATGGACACAACTGGTACAGAAATTTTGGATATGATTAATAGAAAGTGGAGGAGCTAGTAGAAAACAAGTGTGCCTGTGGTAAAAGTGCATCTACACATCTAGTAACTGGCTGTGTCTTTATTTTCACAACACACACAATCTCCACGTACAAAGTGTGACATGTGGGCATAGCCTGGCTTGGAGGGAACACCTCCATTCTGCAGGCATGGTCGTTACAGCATGGAGCCAGGCAAGCCATCTGGAGGCTTCCATGGGATGGTACAATGTGAGTGCAGGAGGACACGGGGAAGCAGAGAATCAGAAGGAGCCTGAGTAGCAGAAGCCTTAACTTGAAAGTGACATCCCCCATCAGAGGCTTTACCCTCGGTCACAGTTACCCTATTTTCAGAGGCAGAGTCCCTCCCCCTTGTGCCCTATATGGAGCTCAACTCTCAGATGTCCTGGCTCTCTGCACCTCTTCCAGTGACCAAGCAGTAGGTTCTAATATCCAACAGCCTGAGGTCAGCTTACTGCCTCTGGCTTGCCAGGCACTGGTGCCTTTCAAGATCATGGTCCTGACCTTCACCTGATAGAAATGTGGATATCTGGACCTGACCTGGAGGACACTGCACCATGATGTGAGGCTGGAGAACTGTGGGCTCTTGGTCTTGCTGGGTAAAGCTTTATTTCTGTCCCATGTGGGTGACCCTTGTCCTCCGATTTCATTCTCTTGCACATACCTGCCTGGTGAGAAAGGCATCTCAAACCCTTCTCCCTCTACCCACAGGTCCTGCTGTATTCTGTGTTTTGGTCTCACATCCTTTTGCCTCATCTCCCTGTGTCTGCACTGCGATCCATCAGGTAGAAATGGCCCTTTATTTATTTTTGAGACCGAGTCCCACCCTGTTGCCCAGGCTGGAGTCTGGTGGCACGATCTGGGCTCACTGCAACCTCTGCCTCCCGGGTTCAAGTGATTTTCCTGCCTCAGCCTCCTGAATAGCTGCTACAGGTGCCCACCACCATGCCTGGCTAATTTTTTTTTTTTTTTTTTTTTTTTTTTTTTTGTATTTTTAGTAGAGACCCAGTTTCACCATGTTGGCCAGGCTTCTCTCGAACTCCTGACCTCATGATCTGCCCACCTCGGCCTCCCAAAGTGCTGAGATTACAGAAGTGAGCCAGCATGCCTGGCCCTAGAAACGGCCCTTTAAACACAAACCCTAAACCCTCACCCTGGTGCCCAGCACACACTGCCCTCTGTCTGAGGTCTTTATTCCAGAATTCAGGGGAGAAAACTTGATTGATCCCGCCTAGTTCAGTCAGGTGTCCCCAGAGACTGGTTAACAGGACTGTGGGTGGTGGACTGTTCTCAAAGAAGGTTCTGAGTTAGGCAGCCGTCTAGGATAGCATGCCCATTAGTATCCTCCAGGTATCTTAAATAACTCAACATTGCTTTCTTTTTTTTTTTTGAAACAGAGTCTCACTCTGTCGCCCAGGCTGGAGTGCAGTGGCATGATCTTGATTCACCACAACCTCCACCTCCCAGGTTCAAATGATTCTCCTGCCTCAGTCTCCCGAGTAGCTGGGATTACAGGCATGCACCACCATGCCCAGCTAATATTTTTATATTTTTAGTAAAGATGGGTTTTTGCCACGTTGGCCAGGCTTGTCTCGAACTCCTGACCTCAGGTGATCCAGTGGCCTCAGCCTCCGAAAGTTCTGGGATTACAGGTGTGAGCCACTGCACCCAGATGCTTTAAAATTTTTTTTTTAAAGAGCTCCTTGTGTCAGCATGATTTGCCTTCATTTCCTGAGGCCTAGGTTATACTCTTCCAGTGGTAAGGGAGATGGTTTTAGAAAGCACAGAGGTATGACATCAGGTGGCACTGTTGCAGGGCAGGTGAGCCTCAGAATTTGGGCTTAGCCCAGGAAGTTTCTTAATTTCACTCAGGAAAGAATTCAAGAGCAAGCTAGTGGTAGATGAAAATAGCTTTGGCTGGCTGCTCCTACAGAGCAGGGCAACCCCATAGGCAGTGTGTCAAGCGTATCATCTCGGGGAAGCTCTGCAATCATATTTATACCTACTTTTAACTACATGAAATTAAGGGCTGGGTTATTCAGAAATTTCTAGAAAAGGGACGGTAATTTCCAAGTGTTGTCATGGTGATGGTGAACTGTCATGGCACTGGTGGGTGTGTATTACATAGAGCTGCTGTCGGTGCCTGTTCCCTGTTTCAGCCAGTCTTCAGTCTGGTACGGAGTCCTGCCTGCTATCTCACTCCTCCATCAGAGATTAGATATTCTTTAATCTTACGGGGGCTGGGGAACGGCAGAGGTCCATCTTCTGTGACCAGCTGCTGCCGATTTTGTGGGCACAGGCCCTGCCTAGCACGAAAGAAGAAGTAAAAATCCCTGGATGCCACATCTAAGGTACCCAAAGGCAGGACACATTCATTCTCTGGGTCAGTAGATAGGATGGGTTGGAAGCCTAATGCCAGCATTGTCTTTACCTGGAACTAGAACAGGATACCCCAGCCCCTGTGCTGTGGATACTGGTCCATGTCCTGTTAGGAACTGGGCTGCACAGTAGGAGGTGAGTGCCGGGTAAGCGAGCATTACTGTCTGAGCTCCACCTCCTGTCAGATCAGCAGCGGCATTAGATTCTCGGAGGGGTACTAACCCTATTGTAAATTGTGCGTGTGAGGGATGGGGGTTGCACACTCCTTATGAGAATCTAGTGCCTGAAGATGCGAGGTGGAAGAGTTTCAGCCTGAGACCACTCCCAACCCCCAGCCCTGCATGCCCCATCCGTGGAAAATTGTCTTCACGAAACCAGTCCCTGATGCTAAAAAGGTTTGGGGACTGTTGATCTAGGACACACAGACTCTACTAAGAGGTTAGACAAGCAAGGGCAAAAGAAAATATATGTAACAAGGTCGCTTGCTCATAGAGCCCCTGAATGTTAACCTATCCAGAGTTTTTAATACACGTGCGGCAGGTTTTATTAATAACTGTACACACTTCACCTGTTCAGCTAGTAGATAATCCAATGCTAGTCTGTTACCGAGAACTATATTTGCCAAGGAGCCTAGAGATTCTTGAATTCCTGGTAGTGCCTGACCCGTGTTGGTGGCTAAGGATTCTAGAGTTTGAGTCAAGTTCTTTAGGGTTGATTTGTGGTAGGCAAAGCTACCTCAGGGTGCTGCTAGTCCTATGGATGTCCTGAGTCCCACCAGAATTAATCCTATTGTTTGTTGACTTCTGGTATTCCTGGGCTTTACTGGGTTATAGACTATGACCCTTGGAAGGGCAAGGGTGGCCAGCATACATTTATCTTTGTTCTGAGTTTTTGATTTATAAAGGAAAGCTACTTCTAGAAGAACAGATGGCTCCCTGGGGAGCCAGGAGTAGTTACAGCCTGTGATTTCTCATTCATGGCCACAAACGAAAATGAATCCAGTCGGAGCATAAATAGAGGCCCTATAGGGTGTGATTCTACCCTTTGCTGCTAAGTTGGGTCTATAGAGATACTCTTCCCTTGTTCCAATGGGGTGGTCAAACAAACCTTGTTTTCTGGAAGCGAATAGTACTCCTACCCTCCCAGATTAGGCAGTTGTTTTTTCCCTGTGTGTTCTGGTCTGGGAGAAGACACCATATACGGTCTCCTTGCCTACAAGTGAAATACCATTTACCTTGCTGCGGCCTTGGAAACTTGGTAACT
>PVKP010034555.1:12004-24217 GCA_004027715.1 Plecturocebus donacophilus
CAGAAGTCTGGGGAGGTAAAGCTTTTCCCTCAATGACTTTTTTATGGCTACCGACCACATAACCTGCCCTTCTTAACCACCTCATGAATAAAGCTACTCTCATCCATAAACCACTCAACATCGAGATTAGGCAAGGGCTCATCTTTGAGGTCAGGCCTGGGAGGGTAGATCTGTTCTATTAGTTAACTGTGGTTCCTCTAACTCTTGGCCAATGCATTACCAAAGAGATGGGGACCATCTATAAAACCTTGGGGAAGTACTGTCCAGGTAAGCTGAGATGCAGCACAAATGTCTGGATTAGTCCATTCAAATTCAAGAATACTGGGTGTCTGAGTGCAAAGACACACAAAATAAAGTTTTTTAAAAGTCTAATACCATGAACCAATGAGTCTCTTCAGAGACTTGAGTCAATATTGTGTAAGGGTGAGGAACTATTAGGTGGATTCGGGCTCCTGCCTTGGCTGCCCTTAAATCTTGAACATACGTATATTTTCCGTATGGTTTCTTTACAGGCATGGGGACTGACAGGATTGTAGTAAGCTATACTTTAGGAACTTTGCTATTAGGTGCTGGGTGCCCCTCTTAGCCTCGGGTCTCAAAGGATACTGTTTTCTCCATGGGTAACTAATAGTGGATTTTAAAATAATCTGGACTGGGGGTACATTAACAGCTTTACCGGGAACTCCCACGTCCCAGACAGAAGCGTCTACTTGAGAAGCAATACACAGTGGAAGTGAGGTCTCCTTATCTGTGTTAAAGCTAGGAGAAGTGTCACACAATAAGTGACATGGGTTGGTAACAATCAGCTACTCCATCTGCATATTCATGGGTAATACCAAGAATTTTTCTCTCTCTGTGGCACAAAAAGTGGAGAATGATGTTTGCAAGGTATGCCAAGTTAAATCAAAAGACATGGTCGACTTAACAAGCTCCTCTACAAACTTTCCTGGATCCTCCAAACACTAACCAAATTTTTCCTTGCATAAAGCCCAATCAGACATGAAAAAGGAACATATATTGTGATTGTTCCTCTCATGGGAATGGAGGAACAATCAGAATACACGTGCAGTTATTTCTGCAATGGATGCAGATTCGATTTTAGGGGCTCATATGGAGCCCAACTCCTGGTGGTACTGATTGGGCTTACTTCCTTGGGCAGCAAGGGATATGAGTTTATTTTACATTTTTACACATGTGCAAACCCAAATATCCTCAATCGGTTCAAATTTTAGAATATTTCCAGGACTTTGGCAAGCTCCCAGTATCCCATCTTTGTCAACAGCTCCCCTACATGACAAACACCATTTTGACTCTACCACCACAGATTCATTTTGAGTGTAATTAAACGAATACAAATGAAAATGCACAGAATTTCCTCTTCTGTCTCTGCATTAGAGTGAGATCTTAATCCAATACAATGGTGTCCTCATAAGAAGAAGAAATCTGGATACCGAGATACACATAGAGAATACCAGGTGAAGATGAAGGCAGAGATCAGGGCAATGCTTTTACATATCGAGGAACAGCAGAGATTGCCACAAAACTACCAGAACCCAGGGGAGAAGCAGGGAACAGACTCTTCTTCACAGCCCTCAAAAGGAACCAACCCTGGGGACACCTCAATCTTGGACTTCTTGTTCAGCCCCAAAACTGTGGTGCAATAAATTCCTGTTGTTCAGACCCCTCAGTTTGTGGCCCTTTGCTATGGTGGCACTAGCAAACTAAACGTAGTGTCAAAATGGGTATGTCACTCCTCCAATTTAGAGTAAATTCCTTACTGTTTGCAGCTCTGATTCCCACCTAGTCTTGCATTCTGAGTGGCAGGAAACCAAGGCTGGTCAAATCCATTGACTGACAACTTAACCTGTCCGGTTCTACAAAGTATTAATACAATATTACATGTTTCTGCTCTTCCTTTTCTTAAAAAGATCGCCCACCATTTTCTACTTGATTATCTTCTCATTTTACTTGTCTTTCTTGTTTTTTACAATTACATTTCTTGAGAGGAGTTCTGCTCCTACTGTTTTCATTTTCTTATCTCATCTTCATTCATTAGTTCCTTCACATGTTATTTTTATGTTTACATATTCGAAGGCATGAACAGGTATCTAAGTCAATTGTAAGACTTTTTATTATCTAACTCAGAAATGGTTTTTAATTTTTTTTTTTTTTCAGACAGAGTCTTGCTCTGTCAGCCAGGCTGGAAGGCAGTGGCACGATCTCAGCTCACTGCCACCTCTGTCTCCTGGGCTCAGGAGATTCTCCTGCCTCGGCCTCCTGAGTAGCTAGGATTAAAGGCACCTGCCACCACGCCCAGCTAATTTTTGTATTTTTAGTAGAGATGGGGTTTCACCATGTTGGCCAGGCTGGTCTCGAACTCCTGACCTCGTGATCCACCCGCCTCGGCCTCCCAAAGTGCTGAGATTGCAGGTGCGAGCCACTGCGCCCGGCCTGTTTATTTATTTTTGTTGTTTTTTGAGACAGGGTCTCGCTCTGTCCCCCAGGCTGGAGTGCAGTGGTGTGATCTCAGCTCACTGCACCCTCTGCCTCCCAGGCTCAAGCGATCCTCCCACCTCAGCCTCCCAAGTAGCTGGCGCCACAGGTGCATGGCACTATGCCCAGTAATTTTTTCTATTTTTTTTGTAGACACAGGGTTTTGCATGTTGCCAAGGATGGTCTCAAACTCCTGAGTTCAAGGAATCCACCCACCTTGGCCTCCCAAAGTGCTGGGATTACAGCTGTGAGCCACCACATCTGGCCTCCAGCTAATTGTTAACAATTTTTTATAGCGATGGGGTCTCACTATGTTGCCCAGGCTGATCTCAAATAATAACAAGACATTTCACATATTGTATGATCCAGGTGTCCCAAATACAGTGGAAGTGTTTGTGTGTGTGATAGTTGCCCTGTAGCACAAACTTGGGACAATACTTAGGAACGCTGTGTGGTGGTGTGTGAAACTGACATCCCTCAACACAGCCTGGATTGACACATGGGTACAGCATGTTCACAACAGGAAATGTTGACAGACATGAGACACATAACTGGCATATGCAAAACACACCAAGGACCTGTCTGACAGGATGGAGGTTCTGATACAGCAGATGGGCCACACAATACAGCACAGAGTGACATTGTGAGACAGATATGGTAGTGATAGAGATGCCCAGTGCCTGGTGTTTGGGTCACTGGCACATATTATATTGCTGTTGCTGCAGCAAGCTCTGAATACCTAGGCTTTGCACATTCGTGTTCGATCCTCATTAACTTCCGATACACACATACACAATTGCACCGTCACGCTGTGTGTGACAATGGAAGCACAGCCTGGCTGGGAGAGAACAACCTCATCATCCTGCAGGTTGATGATACACCGATGAGGGTCACGACGGGGAGCTGGGTGCTGGCTTTGGCATGATCTAGAGGCTCACATGTAGGATGACTGCTCGTGAGCATGTGCGGATGTAAGGCGGATTGATCCAATGGAGCCCAGGAGCAGGACTTGGGAAGGCTTTCCCATGTGGAAGGGAATCTTTTCACTGTCTCAACTGCATTGTGTCCAGAGACCTCATTAGCTTCTCCCTGAGCCCTGCACAGAACTCTACCCTCAGGGGAGCTCAGTAATTTGGACCTGGGTCTCTGCACCTGTCCTAGTGGTGTCACAGTAGGTTCTAATCTCATCCAACAGCCCAAGGTGGACTTGCTCCCTCTGACTTCCCGGCCATTGGTGACCTTAAAGGATAGGACCATGACCTTTTCCTGGAAGAAATGAACACATGTAGGACTGGCCCAGAGGCCCCTACACAAGGATGTAAGACTGGGGAAACACAGGTATCTGGTCCTGCTGAGTGAGACCTGCTCCTGCTCATGCCTGCCTGGTGAGCAAGGCCTGGCAAGCCTTCCTCCTACCCACAGCCCCTGCAGTGTTCTGGCCTCACATCTTTTAGCTTGGCCACTGGACAAGAACCACAGTCCTTCAACACATGAACTCTCACCCCAGTGCACAGCATGCTCTATCCTCCTATCTCAGGTCTTTATTTCAGAATCCACAGGAAAGAAGCTCATTTGCCCAGCCTAGTTGGGTAAAGTGCCACAGCCCAGGGCTGAGGGTGACAGGCTGTTTTCAGAGAAGAGACAGAGTCAGGTAGCCCAACCTGGGTCCAAACTGCACACCCCCAAACCCCCGCCATGTGTGCGTGATCGCCTCTTGTGTTTTGCTGCCTGGCTTTCGCTTCTCTGTGGATATGGGAATGATCTCAGACGGTGTACACCACATCCTCAAATGGCATGGAGAGAAAGTTGGTATTTTTTGCCTTCTCTTTCCCTTAAAAATGTTTTCAAGAGGAAGTCTAGTGTGCTTGGTCGTTGATGCCCCTTGGCTGTGGCTAATGTCCCTTTTAAATGAGGGAGCATCTTCAGACTCACGGCCCTTGGCAGGTGCCATGAGATCACTGGTACTTGATAACATTTCTTTTTCATTTTGTTGTTTTGAGGGTAAATTTTCGTTTGTATCAAATCAAACTGGTTTTCCCATTTACCAGAGCATTGCAAGGTGCTTTTTCCAAATCTATTTATATTAGGCCATTCTTGCATTGCTGTAAAGAAATACCTGAGACTGGATACTTTATGAGGTTGAATTGGCTTATGGTTTTTGTAGGCTGTGCAGGAAGCATGGCACCACCAGCTGCTTCTCAGGAGCCCTCAGGAGACTTCTAATCATGGCAGAAGGCGAAGCACATGCAAGCATATTACATGGCAAGAACAGGAACGAGAGAGAGATGCCACACACTTTTAAAAGATCAGATCTTGTAAAAACTCACTATGGTGAAGACAGCACCAAGCCATGATGGCTCTGCCTCCGTGACCTGCATACCTCTCAGCAGGCCCCACCTCCAGCAATGGAGATTACAATTCAGCATGAGATTGGGGAGGGGACAAGTATCCAAACTGTATCACTATTTAAGGTAAATAAATAGTGGATCCTTTTGAATTGAAACCAGTGGTAACAATGGCCATCGCTAACGTCTCCTGACACTGACCCCATTTCATGCCTGTTCCAGCCACTTTTCCTGGCCATTCATTTAAACTTCATGGGATCCTTTTCCTTGCAAAGTAAAAATATACGTCAATACAGTGAATCTCTTATAAAACTCAATTGAGAAGATGTTCCTTCGTTGTGAGGTGCCAACCTCTGTCCTCTTTGGTGGTACAGGTGAGAGTAGAGGATAGTTGACATCTGTGAATTGTCCTTATTGGACCAATTCCTTGTGTGGGCTTTCCAACTTTAAAATTTTTTTATTTTTTATTATTATCATTATTTTTAGTAAGACGGGGTTTCACCATATTGGTCAGGCTAGTCTTGAACTCCCGACCTCAAGTGATCTGCCCGCCTTGGCCTCCAAAGTGCTTGGATTACAGGCGTGAGCCACCACGCCCGGCTCCAACTTTAAAACTTTTTAGCAGTTTATAAAATGCCAGTTTCCGGGAATCACCAAATTTTCCCGTCATAGGCTCCTTTTCCCTGGGTTCCCTACTCACATCCCCAGTCCCTTTTCAGGCTGCTGTGAGTCATTTCCTCCTTAGTGTAGCGTGTGGGAATAAAATTTATGTATGCATCCTCTTGTTGAGGAATTTTTTACATGTTACTGGTGTTTATAAATATTACTTCTATATACATACCTGCCATGTTTTCTGATGTGTATATTCAAAGTTTCTCTTGAATTGAAATTCATTTTGCATAAGCAGGTACATTATTAAATAAACTGTGATGCCAGGATATTCCCCAAAACGAATGTTACCAATTTAGACACCCAATAATATTTTACAAGATTTACCAATTTTTTTTTAAATTATGTGAATAGAGACAGGGTCTTGCTACGTTGTCCAGGCTGGTCTCATACTCCTGGGCTTAGCAATCCTTCTACTTCGGCCTCCCAAAGTGCTAGGATTACAGATGTGAGCCATTGCACCAGGCCAGATTTACTAATTTCTATAATTTTGGGACACTTGGCAATATCAGGCTTACTGAGTTTTGTCAATATAATTTTTGCTTTAGTTTACATTTTTCTTGGTTACTTATACAGTTAAATGTGATTTTCCTTTGTACATATTTGAGTTGGCTTATTTTCCTCATTCATTTGTAAGTTACTTTTAAACTTTGATATCATCTTCCTTACCATGTGGCTTCCACTTCAATTTTGATGCTATTTCCTGAGAAACAGTGGCTCCTCATTTTAATGTGGTTGAATATAATTTTAAATTTTTTACATTTTTTATTATTTTCATTTTAGAGACAGGGTCTTACTCTGTTACTCAGGCTGCAGTGCAGTAGCACAGTCATAGCTCCCTGGCAGTCTGGAAGTCAAGTCCTGGGCTCACTCTGTCCTCCCACCTCACCCTCCTGAGTTGCTGAGATTACAGGTACATGCCACTGCAACTAGCTAATTAAAAATATATATTTTTGTTTTGTAGAGGTGGGGTCTCAGTATATTGCTCAGGCTGGTCTTGGACTTCTGACTTCAAGCAATTCACTCATCTTGGCCTCTTACAGTGCTGGGAGATTATATATTTTATGAAAGCGTTTTTGTATTTTATCCATATAATCCCTGGATTTGTATTTCGCTTTCTGACACTTACATGGATAGCTGGGAAACTAGTTCCAGTGGTTTTGATTGAGTCTGAGGTGGGGCAGGAAATGAGCATTTGTCACAAGTTCCCAGGTAACATTGATACTGATGGCACAGGGACCAGACTTTGGGGACCCAGAACTATTCCATCTTTATAAAAATGTATTCTATAAAATTTTCTTGTGTCCATGTTTATATTCTATTCTGTGAGAGGCTTTTCATTCCATTGATTCATTTCTCCCAATATTTATTACCAGGAAATGGGTTGATATTATTCACATAAAATAAATGTAAATCCTTGTAATCAGAAAACTTATGTCATCAATAAGTGGTTGCACATGCTAATGCTTGGGTCATTTTCCAATGCAGTTCCTACATAGATATTTACCAAGAAGTAATTCTGTATGAGAATGCATCTTAGTAAGACTAAACCACATCTTAAGGAAATAAAACCACAAAAGGGAGCAATTTCTTTCCATACTTGGACCTATCCATCTTCCAAGCAGTTAGATCCTTCTGAGTGTAACCATGAGCACTACAACCTTTGATCCAACCACTTGCTTCTTGATATGTTCCACTCTTGGTGTTTTCCCTGACCTTGCCTGTTAGTAGGTTCTACAGCAGCAAATAGATGAACTTAACTCTGAAAAGCACAGACTATAGCCGGTATAGTTTTTGCCACTTTGTAAATTATAGAGAATTATATATCATCATATATGAGATTTAAAAAATTTATTTGGGGATCTTCTTTTTGCTACTCTTTTGTTAGAGTTAAAGACATAGGCCAGGAGCAGTGGTTCATCTGTCATCCCAGCACTTTGGGAAGCTTAGAAAGGAGGATTGCTTGAGCCAACAAAGTTGAGACCAGCCTTGGCAACAAAGCAAAAGTGAGATCCTGTCTCTACAAAAAAATGTAAAATTTAGACAGACATGGTGTGTGTCTGCGGTCCCAGCCACTCAGCTGGCTGAGGCCTGAGGATCATTTGAGCCCAGGAGTTCGAGGCTGTAGTCACCCATGTTCACACTGCTACACTCCACCTGAGTGAAAGGGTGAGACCTTGCTACAAAAACAACAACAACAACAAAAAAGACACAGCACCTAATTTTCCAAGAATAACCCAGGCTCTATAATGGGAATTAAGTTAATCTCAGAACCGCTTTTATTAAACTGAAGTGTGTTGTATTTAGCTGCATTATGGCTACAACAGCAGGATAAGGTACTTATTCACTCCCTTCTCCTTCTCCATTTGGGTTTTTTCCTTCATGTAAAAGTTCAGGACTGCCCAGTGAATCTAGACAGTTCCAAGTTAACTTTCTTCTTCTGGAAGGCATACAATGGGGACAACCTATTAAGCCCCACACTTCTCTTTCCAAATTCTTCCTAGAAAGAATTTGGAGTCCGAGTTTTTACCTAACATTTCAGATCCTACAGCACCACCAAGTGAAACAGGATTGATTTTTTTTCTCCAGAAGGAGCCCTGTCTGCCCCTTGTTCAAAACCTTTAGTTCCCAATTCCTCTCCCTTCTGTGTGCCTTTATTAGGGACCTAGCTTCATGCCCCATTTGTTAACAGCAAAGCTGCACCTTTAGCAGTTGTGAGAACAGCTATTCAATCCTTACGTTCTTTTTAGTCACCTGCTCTGCACTGAACTACATTGACATTTAAATAAAAAGGGGATTTCATGTTTGGCAGTCAATCAGTCCCATTCTTTGGGAATTCAGTGTTTTGCTAGGGCTGTAGCAAGGGTAGCCAGATACATTATTAAAACACCCCCTCCATTAAAGGGACTCACCCAAATACAATCTCTCCCAGAACGCTAGGGTGTCCTGGGAGCCTATGGGCCGCGTGGGACTGGGAAACCAGCAGCGTGAAGAGTTAGGTTCTCATACAGGTAAGCATGACTATTCCTCCCAACTAGCTCTTCCAGATCCACAAGTGAAGGTCACGCCTGCATCTGTGGGTGATACCTATGATAGTGGCCAGGACCCAGAGTACGAGAGGAAAAAGAAGTGGAATGCACTTTTGATCTTTCTCTCCACCCTGGGTCACTCCGAAAAGAGGATAAAGACTAAGGGATACATTTTCTTCTACTCTTTTTTTTTTTTTAAATGGGTAACAAACCATCTTCAGCCTGCACTCCTTGGGTGCATCCTGAGACACTGAGACTCTTTTAACCCTGAGACTGAAGAAAAAAATGGCCCATATTCTTCTGTACAAGGACATAGCCATCTTACCAGCTTCAGGCCTGGACTGCTGAGGGAAGTGTTAATTTCAATAATAGCCAACAACTAGATCTTTTCTGTACATGGGAGGGCAAATGGTCCATGGTTCCCTAAGCCTTCCTTGCCCTGTGAAATAGCCCAACTTTTTCTAAGCACTGCAAAATTGACCCTGCCTTCTTAACAGTCATGTCAGACGAGCCCATAGTGGACAATATCCCAAAGTCAGAAAAGACCCTGGGGGAACCGTTCCTCAAATGGAACTTCTGGATGCACCACCTCCCCACCCCTTGTCTGGGGCCCCCAATAGCCTTATCAGCTCCTCCAGCTGTGCCACACAAGAAACTCCTACTTCACTGTTGCCCCTGCAGCAAATGCCCAATGGTGTTACTAGAGTTCAAGTTCCTATCTTATTGCAGGACCTTAGACAAATAAAGGGGTCTTAGGTGAGTTTTCTGATGACCCTGATAATACAAAGAGGTGTTCTAAAATCTAACTGAAGTGTTTGAGCTTGCATGAAGAGATGTTATGTTACTCTTAAGATAAACCCTAACTGCTGCTGAGAAACAGGCAACCCTAAGGCAGCAGAGAGATTCAGAGACAAAAGCATGTATCCTATACCCAGTCCAAAAAAAAAAAAAAAAAAAAAACCCAGTCAAAAGGGGAAAGAGAGCAAAAAAGAGACAGGATTTCCATTCCCATTAGGAAGAGAAACAGTGCCCCTTGAAAACCCTAACTGGAGCGTAGTCATCCCATAGATGAGTGAAAAACACTTTCTGATGTGCATATTAAAAGGCTAGCAAAAACCCAAAACCAAACCTCTTAATTACTCTAAACTGTCCATGTTAAATCAAAAAACCAGATGGAAATCCCGCAGCTGTTATGCAAAACTCTCAAGTTTAAACTCTGAAGTACGTAAATGACACTCTCCTCTGTGCCCCAACCAAGGAAGTATCAGGAAGGTACTGAGACTCTCCTCAATTTCTTAGCTGAAAGGGGATATAGGATCTCAAAATCTAAAGCTCAGCTCTGTCAGACTTCAGTGAAATACCTAGGTCTATTCTTACCAGAAGGCACTAGAGCACCAGGTAAGGAAAAGATTAAGCCCATTTCCTTGAACAGTTAAGGGGATTCTTAGGCGTTACTGAATTTTGCAGACTATGGGTACCTGGATAGGGTGGAATACCTCAGCCTTTATACTACCGCATAAAAGAAGCTGAAACAGCTAACACTTCCTACCTTGGGAACCTAAAATTCGAAAGCCTTTAACCAGCTAAAACAAACCTTACTTAAAACACCAGCCCTCAGTCTTCTCATAGGGAAGGCATCTAATCTCTGTGTATCAGAAAGAAAGGAAATAGCCTAGGGAATTTTAACAAAGGTTCGAGGTCCAGCTCAACAGTCAGTGGGTTACCTAAGCAAGGAACTTGACTTGGTGGTTAAAGGATGGCCAGCCTGCCTCTGAGCAGTTGCAGTGATGGCTTTGCTTGTGCCAGAGGCCACCAAGTTAATCATGGGAAACAACTGTTTACAACCCACATAAATAGCAGGACTGCTATCCTCTAAGGGAAGTCTCTGGCTAACAGGCAATCACCTCCTCAAATATCAGGCTTTGCTGTTGGAGGGATCTACAGTCCAGTTAAAAACCTGTCCTTGACTGAACCCAGCCACTTTCTCCAAAAGGGAACTGGAGATCCTGAACATGATTGTGAACAGAGACTGACGCAAACCAGTAAAAAAAAATGATAAGGATCACTGTTTATATTCTCTATAAAGTTTTTTTTTTTTTTTTTAGAGATGGAGTTTCACCATGATGGCCAGGCTGGTCTTGAACTCCTGACCTCTAGGATTACAGGCATGAGCCACCACACTCAGCCTCTATAAAGTTTTAATTAGTGAAAACTAATTTTCTGAAAGAGCATTCAGCTTAATTAAAAGTGGATATCCAAGCTATAGGTGTACTTGAAGTGCCTTTTTGTTTTTCTTTTCTTAGATCTTGTTTTTCTGGAAAAGGTTTTTATCTCAGTCAACTGAACTACTTTTCTCCACTCTGTCTTGCCAATCTTCGTGCATGCATGAAAGGGTCTAGGATGACTTCTGATGGCCTGGGACTCCTTGGGAAAACAGACAAGGTGCCAAAGAGTCCATTTTGAGAGAAATCTGTTTCCCTCATGGAACCCCAAGAATCAGAGATGGATAAATCCCTCTCAAAAATTGTTTTTGCCTTCAAGCTGTGCCTGTTTGTTAGGCCCCAGAAACTACGCTATTCTTTTTTTTTTTTTTTCCTTTGAGGCAGAATTTTGCTCTTGTTGCCCAGGCTGGAGTGCAATGGCATGATCTCAGCTCACTGCAACCTCTACCTCCTGGTTCCAAGCAATTCTCCTGCCTCAGCCTCCCGAGTAGCTGGGACTACAGGCACGCACCTCCACGCCCAGCTAATTCTTTGTATTTTTAGTACAGACGAGGTGTCACCATGTTGATCAGGCTGGTCTCAAACTCCTGACCTCAGGTGATCCACCTGCCTCAGCCTCCCAAAGTGCTGGGATTACAGGTATGAGCCACGGTGCCTGGCCGCTAGCCTTATACTTAAAGGGCTCCACCCTGAGCTGCTAGATCTTCTTCTGTCTGTGTCGTCATATATGTGTTATGTGTGTAATATCTATAAAAAAGAGCTCTAATTGATTGGCCTATAAGCACTTAGATAAAATTTATTTTAAAAGAAATTGGCAAGAGATCCAAGATGGCCACGTAGCAGCAGCTCAGGATTGTAGCTCCCAGTGAAAGCGCAGAGAGTGAGGGGATGCCGCAATTTCAGACAAATTTTTGTTGCCCACAAACTGGGAGATTCCCGGCGGAGGAGCCACAAGGGTCGCCAGCGCGACTCTTTTGGCCTGCGCGGCTGTTTTGCCGGCGCACAGGCGCAGCGCTTCTCAGTGCGGAGTGTACGGGACTGGGTGCCCTTTTAGTTGGGCTTGGCTGGTCCCATCCCCACAAGGAGAACAGCAATTGAAAGCGCTGAGGACTGAGAGTTTCACAGCAAGCACAGCCGAACCCGGGAAGGTCCAGCTCTGTGGGAAACAGGCGTCTGCCGAAGGAAAACTTTCAACCTAGAATTTCATATCCAGCCAAACTGAGCTTCATAAGTGAAGGAAAAATAAAATTTTTTGTGAACAAGCAAGTACTCAGAGATTTCATCACCACCAGGCCTGCTTTACAAGAGCTTCTGAAAGAAGCACTACACATGGACGGGAACAACCAGTATCAGCCATTCCAAAAACATACCAAAAGGTAAAGAGCATCACCATAATGAAGAATCTACATCAACTAATGGGCAAAAC
This sequence comes from Plecturocebus donacophilus, assembly GCA_004027715.1. NCBI lineage: Eukaryota > Metazoa > Chordata > Mammalia > Primates > Pitheciidae > Plecturocebus > Plecturocebus donacophilus. The sequence continues at coordinate 24,189 of PVKP010034555.1, forward strand.
AGCCAGTTAGCATTACCAGAAGCTGTGAT